>PVIR01004181.1:29594-81495 GCA_004026965.1 Petromus typicus | reverse complement strand
GCACACCAACTGCCCTAGCCAGTTTATTACTATGACAAAATGCCTGAGGTGGGCCACTTTATTTTTTATAAGAGAAAGAAGCTAATTTTGACTTATGATTCTAGAGGCACAAGGTCTAGGGACCTCCTCTGGTGATGGCCTTTGTGCTGGCAGAGTTTCCAAGTGGCAGAGGGCATCATTGGCAAGAGACAGAAATCATTCATGTGTATGTCTCTCTCCTACTCTCTCCTTCTTATACAGCTCCACTCTCACAATCTTATCTAATGCTACTCCCCTCCCACAGGCCCTATCTCTAAACACCATAGTCAGATTAAGTCCCTACCTTCCCAGTATTTCACAAAAGGGATTACATTTCAAAACATAAAGTCTCTACCCAAATCCAACTCTACTGTAGCATCCACTACATGTCTTGGACAACTTACTTCTCTAAACTTTCATGCTATCCACAAAATGGGCCCTGCAACATCTCTATAGCAGAATTGCTGAGAGTTAGAGCCCAGGGTTATAAAACCACAAAGAACAATATTAAGTCCACAAGAAATAATTGACAAGTATTTTCCCTCTTTGCCCACACTGGTTTCTGTCTCCCTAGTCTTATTGCACTTGATTAGCACATGGTTAGAAGCTTGCTTCATAGTGCATGGGTTTTAGCATCTTCTCCCCAACTTAACTCTAACATTCTTGAGGGCAAAGATTGTATACTTTGTAATTAATCCCTTATACTTACTATACCAATATGCTAGGCACAGTGCCTGTAAATCTCTTTCACATACATTAGCTCAATTCCCTCCTAAAATTACTCTATGAATTAAGCCAGTTGTGTTATTATTCCTATTTGTTTCTTGGTAAAATAAGTTCTGAGATCGTTCATGATTTATCCAGTCATGGAACCAGTAGAAGGAGCATGATATAGTTTTCCTAACTATTATAGGAACCTCTGAGGTCGACTCTCCAAAAGATACTCAGCCTCCCTTCAAAAGAACTGCTCACACAGTGCCACCCTGCCCCACACCAACTCGCATTCACACAACCAAGGCAGCCATATTGCACCACGTAGCCCTACCCTCCTGGCCACAGCTGATTGGCTAGTTTTGGCATAGTCATCTATTTACAGAACCAATCCGAGTCTACTTCGAAGATGAGCCAATCAAATCCTACTTCCAGAGGACTTGCTTTTGGGAAACAGGGAGCCTCGTTTATTCAGTACAGGACACTTGCACTGTGGGGACCACAAATTCAAGGGCAATGCGGCCATGCACTGTCGGCCTAGAAAGCCTCAAGCCTCAAACATAGGGGTCGTCCGCCCGAGACCCCAGTCCCTATTTTGTCACGCCTTATTCGGCGGAGACGTGAATGCACGCAGAGGATCAAGAAAGTGAGTCATTAGAAAATGAAGGAAGGAAACACAGAGGGGACAAGCAGTTTAAATTCTTCACTATTCCCCAGTCCTAAGTCCCTGCCACTTCCTTGCCCTTCCTGTGGTTTGGATCTTCAAACACTGCTCAGCTTTTCAAATCCTTCCCATTTTACTCAAGCCATTGAGTTTCCTGAAACTAAAAGACCCTAAACTAGAGCAGAGAGTCTCAAGCCAAGAGCTAGTTCTTCTACGCCAATTGTTCTCCAATAGTGGGCTTGGAATCCACACCAGAACTACTTCTCAATGTAGTGAAATGGCACTTGCTCTTTCATTTTTATTCTCTCTCTAGTGTGAGCCAGAATTTTCCAAAGGCTGCATGGCACATGATGGTGTTTTCACTGAGTCTGTGTGCTCTTAAATTTTTTTTTTCCTGTTTGAATCTCTAATACAAAAAGCCATTAGTTAACTGAACAGAAAAATTGCTTTGGGTAGCTCTCGGTGATTTTTAAGACTACAAAGACCAAAGTAATGGAGAGCCAGTGCTCTGTACCCTTGCTATGAAAAGTGTAGTCTTCAGACCAGCAGCACCAGGAGTTCACAAACCAAGCAGGAACTCAGTTGCCACCTCCCAGATCTGCTGCAGCAGAATTTGTACTTTATTAAATACAAGTCCCCTGCACTACACCACCATGCATCAATAGATACTGATTGACTGATTGATGATTCTTAGATGGATGACTCAATAATCTCATGAATTTTAAAAAGCTTTGATTTCTCAGGCCGAGGTTATCATAGACACAATTATGAACTGTTGGCTTTGAACCGCCCTCAACCCTCAAGAACCGGTTGCCCTCAACCTGGTCAAAGCTCTGAGAGTTGCTCCTTAAACTTGCACCCTCTTAAGGATACATAACCTTCATCAAGCACTCAAAATCGGCTATGTTATTGATCTCATTTTACTTTATTTTATTTACTGATAAGAAAACTGAGGCTAGAGCACTTATACCATTTGATCAAGGTTACACAATTCTCTCAAAGTGTAGCAGGTGGTAGGAGGAGGATGTGAATTCTCAAGACTGTTAGGGATTGTATTTAGATGTCCCCCCAAAGCCTCCTTGACTTATACATGGGGCTTCTCAGGGTTGGCTAGATCTAGAGAGTGAGAATGTAGAATGATGTCCCTCCAGCACACTGCACTGCCTTGAGTCAGCTGACTATGTATTGAAATCTCTACAACCTGTGAACTAAAATTTAAAAATCTCTCCTCCTTAAACTTGTGGATGTCAGGTATTTTGTCCCCACCATGAGATAAGTGAGTCCAGCAAGTTCTCTATGTTCATTCCTTTTCTCTCTGAACATGAAATATGACTTTTCTATCATTCTACTGATAGAAACATGTTCATTCAACAAGTGAGGCTTTGGTCATATCCTTGGACACTGGTCCAGTAAGAAAACAAACACCTGTGTTCAAATCCTGCCTTTGTTATGATGAGGTACAGTGACTCTGAGCACATTACTTATTACTCTTGGAGTAGTAATACTTTACCAGAATGGAAGTAGTTCTGGCCAACAGAATTAAAATGTGAGCCATCTTTGTCCTTTCCATTTCCAGTAGCCACATTTAAAAGAGGGGAGCTGGGGGTGTCACGCAGTGGTAGAACTCATGATTGGCCAGCCCCAGCCCCACTCACACACAAAAAAATTGTTATTTAAATTGGGAATACTAAGAGGGGACAGGTGCATTTAATTCTAATAATATAAATATTTCAAATATATATATATATATATTTTGAAACAGGGTCTCAATTTTGTAATTCAGGCTGGCCTTGAGCTCAGCCTTTTTTTTTAAGGTTTTTTTTTTTGAGACAGGGTCTCGCTTTGTGCTTCAGGCTGGCCCTGAGCTCAGCCTCCAACTCACATCACAGCAATCCTCCTGCCTCTGCCTCCCGAGTGCTGGGATTACAGGCGTGAGCCACCACACCCGGCACTGTGGTATGTGGTACTGGTTGCTGCTGGGTGTGAGTCTCCACACCCAGTATTGTTATGTGGTTACCGGGGATTGAACCCGGGTCCTTGCGCTTGCAAGACAGGCGCCGGAACCACTGAGCTATATCCCCGGCTCCCTTGAGCTCAGCCTTGAACTCACAGCAATCCTCCTGTCTCTGTCTTCCAAGTGCTGGGATTATAGGCATGAGCCCCGACACCCAGCACTGTGGTATGTGGTTCTGATTGCTGATGGGCAAGAGTCTCCACACCTGGCATTGTTGTATGTGGTTACCAGGGATCGAAGGCAGGCGCTGGAACCACTGAGCTAAATCCCCAACCCACCAAAATATAATTTTAAGTGTAAAGTAAAAATATAACAATAAGATGTTCTGTATTTCTTTTTTCATAGTAAGTTTTTGGAATATGGTGTGAGGTGGACAAGCATAAATAAAGAACATAATATAAAGTACCTGGCACAAACTTACCGTGCTTTGTGTAGTAGCTGTTATTATAAAGCGCTCCCCACTGCACCCAGTTGAAAGTATCCAGGAAATATGAATGGTGGCAGCTACTGCTTTTCCTACAAAGAAGACACTAACCCCAGCTCACTGACTTCAGATTCAGTCTTTTAGACTTATGCTTGGATTACACAAGATGTGAAGAGGAGCATTTTCCACAACCTACTCCAGGAAGTTTCACGGGCGAAGAGGAGGAATGGAAACAGGTCAGGAGTTGACCAAAGGCCCAGGAATTCCAAGCTCCAGAGTCTCCTTTAATGATGGAATTTTTCTTTACCTTGTAACTCCTCTCACCCAGAAAGTAAGTTCACCTAACGTTCTTTATGAGAAACTTCACAAAGGAGGGAACAGGCTGACAAGGCCCATGCCCCCCCAAAATGAATGTTTATATACACATCTCCTAAATCTATTCAAGTGTCTGATCAAATGCTCCCTTACCCTTAGGGAATATGTTCCACAAACTCCATGGACACCTGAAACCCTACATGATACTGAGCCCTATAATTTAAAGCCTTTCCACCTTTTGGTTTTGTTTTGGTTTTGGTTTTTTGTTCGTCTGTTTGTTTTTGAGACAGGGTCTTGCTTTGTAGTTCAGGCTGGCCCTGAGCTCAGCCTTTGAACTCACAGAAATTCTCCTGCCTCTGCCTCCCAAGTGCTGGGATTACAGGCATGAGCCACCACACCGAGCACTGTGGTATGTGGTTCTGATTGCTGGTGGGCATGAGTCTCCATCCCCGGCATTGTTGTATGTGGTTACGGGGAGATCGAACCCAGGCCCTGCACTTGCAAGGCAGGTGCCAGAACCACTGAGCTAAATCCCCGGCCCAAGCCTTTCTATCTTAACTAAGGACTTAACTTACATTGTGTCCATCATCTTTGCAATTTTGGGTACAGTCGAAAAACTAGCAGAAATTTCTTTCTTTTTTCCTCTTAATTTCACAGATAGAAGATCTGTTCTTCCCATAGATCTTCAGAAGCTCAACATTTAGTACTTCTTCTTTCCTTAAATCAAGAACTTTTACTTTTTCATTTAAAGAAAATACTTTGTGTCTCCTCGTTAGCTGACCAAATTGCCAATCACTGCTCTTCAACGTGTCAATACACAGAATAAGATTCACTTGAAAACAAACATCCTGATCCCACCGGCAGTCTATCTGATCCCGGACAACTCTCACACTAAGTAATGATGGGCAGATTGCATATATGATGTGGACAGGCTGGGTGAGTCACATGCTGGGCATGACAAAGCAGGATGCCATCAAAGCAGGACTTCGTTATGCTACTCAGAATGGTGAACAATTTGAAACTTAGGAGTAACTTGTTTCTCCACTTTTCACTTAGGATTTTCCCACTACAGTTGACCCCAGGTAACTGAAACTGTGGAATTGAAACCACAGAAAAGAGAAATTATTGTACCAGTCTTTAGGAGATACTAGTGGATAGAGGAAGGCATAATATAGTACAACTCCATTAAATCTAGAATGTGAGAAATTCTATAAGACCCAAGTTATTCAACAAATAAATGGCCTGGAGGAAAAAGACATGTGTGCTAAAGAGGCGTGTGTGAAATAAAAGAGGCTTAGATTAAAAAAAAAAAAAAAAGAGGCAATTTTTTTAGAAATTACAAGGAAATGATCAGGGAGTAGATAGTAGCTATGACAATAATGGTTATATTTTTACAATGTATGAAAATGATTTCTATTAAAGGTACATACTAAAGTGTATGACCAAATTGCTAAGATTTACTTTCAAATGCTCCAGGGTGGTGGGAACCAAGCAAACACATAAACCAGAAAAAATGAGAAAACCACAGATAAGACAAAATAGTCAAAGCACCAGTAATTGATGAACCTGGTGACAGTTACATAAGGGAGCATCTGCTTGAGAAGACCCAGGTTCTGTCATTAGTCCTCATATACCTGCAGTTGTCACCTGGGAACTTGTTTATCCTATAGGTCAAGGTCCTATCCCGGGCCCACTAAATCAGAATTTCTGAGTGCAGGCCTCATGAATTGGCATGTCAATTATCTCTGTGTGATAGTGGTCTGCGCTGAGGCATGAGAACTATGACAGCAGGAAGACTTGCCATAACTGATTGGACCCAAACCCATGGGACACACAAGACTAACTTCTTAGCCAGAGGAGAGATGAGTCCCACCTAGAGACTGTGGTAGCTGGACCTTCAGGCCTAAAAGAATGAGTTCTCTGACGGAGAGTTGCAGTCTCCCTTTTAAGTCCACTCAACTTGGTTTTTGTCCTGCATCCTTGAAGGTCTACAAAGAAAACCCCTCTGAACTTGTGTAAGAGGCCTCTACAGAACCTACCTGAATATTCTTCTTTGCTCCCTCTCCTTCAGGGTTCCTTTCATGTCTTCATTCCACACGGGTTCTCTATACCAACCCCTAGCTCAGACCTCTTCCTTACCTTTCTCAACACCACAAGCCTTCAAAGGTCATGCCAAACCCACTGGAAACCATAAACTGCACCTCTGTGCCATCTTAACAGGCTCCCTGATTCTACCTAGGGAAGTGTATCCCAAAGCACATGTCCTATCCCTGTCATTCTCGACAACCCCAGGGACAGCAGCATCTTTGCTCAGTTGCACCCTTCCCGTAAGGAAGGATATTTCTGCATGGAGGCAGCCGAGGCCATAGACCGGACCCTCAGAAACCATGGGCCAAACAAGCCTCTCCTCCCGAAAGTCCTGGGTGTTTGATTGCAGCCAAAGGAAAGCTGACTCACACAGCTCGCCAGGGAGCTCTCAGCCTCCTCTGACAGTCATGAGTACAGCAGACTGGCTCTTCACCTCCCACCCTCCCCCGGAGTGTCTCTGTCTCCTCTGCTCCCTCCCGCCAGCTCTGAACACTCCTGGGCTATAACTAGGATGACAGCTCCTCTGACCACTCCACAAGTATGGCCCCAGGCATGACGATGACCTAGTACAGAGGCATCAGATCCATGTAGGCATCGATTGCCTGGCTTCCCCTCACCAATCTCTCCTCCCTTCTGGTATCCACCCCCCTCACTTACCCGTCCTCGGGTCCTATTCTTCCGCTTGGGAATATCTTCTTCTAGATCCTCTTCTTCATTACCTTCATCTACATTTTCATCATTTTCCAAAACTCTCTGGAATGACAATAAAGTCAATAGAAGAGTTGAGAATTAAAATACAAAGGAAGAAACATGGAGGGTAATTTGGGGAGTGTTTCACTATGTCCTTGGTGTTTTGCTTTGGTTTTGTTTCACTTTGTTTCATGTTGTTTTGTTTCATAGTACTGGGAATTGAACCAAGGGCCTCTAGCACTGAGCTACATCGTTAGGCCTTTTTTAAAAGAAAAAAAAATTTTCAGTTTTGAGTCTGGGTCTTGCTAAGTCACTAACTGGCCCAGGCTGAGCTTGAACTTGCAATCCTCCTATCTCAGCCTCCCAGAGTGCTGGCATTACAGACCTATACACCAGGCTGGCAAAACTTACCTCTTTAATGTAACATTTTTGTGCTCTTAAAGAGCTACCTGAGAAAAAAAATATGTTCTTCCTTTCCTTCTCTTTCTGGGACCCCTCCTTATTCAATGAAAGCCAAGCAACTTCTATTTGACTAAAATACATTAATGTTAATAATAATCCATTGTTAGCCAGGCATGTGGCAAATGCCTGAAATGCCATCATTCAAGAGACTGAGGCAGGAGGATCACCATGAGTTAAAGGCCAACCTGAGCTACATAGTGAGTTCAAGGCCTATCTGAACTACTTAGCAAGACCCTGACTCAAATGAAACAAAATAAAATAAAAATCTATTGTTATTTTTAAAGAAAAATAAATTTCACAACAAACTTTTGGGTTAAGAATAACGAATTCATCTGATCTCTCTGCAGCAGCTCTCAGACTCACAAGGAAGGCTAAGTCCATCTTACAGTTGAATAAACTGAGGGTGAAAATCATTTCGACTGGTCAAGACCACACCATGAAGCCATGACAGAGCAAGGTCAGGTCCATGAATTCACCTCTCAGCCCCTGGGACTGAACTTCAAAGTGCATCTGGGCATAATCTCTGCAGGGACCTGTTCACCTCACTTCCTTAGAAGAGAGGGTAGGAGGCACTAAAGAGCACCTCCAGGCTTATGAGAGGGGCAGCAGATCATGGCAGACCTCCTCACTGTGGAAGTGGAATAACAGGAAACAGGCTTGAAGCTCACTAGACTCCATGCCAGGGGCCCTGGGGGACCTTCCTGGGCTCACTGTGCTGTGTGACCTCAGACAAGTGATCCTCTCTTCACGCCCCATTTGTAGAACAGGAATTCATCAATTCAATATACAAACATTTAGCTAATGCTGACTACATAGCAGGTCTGTGCAAGGCAAGCTGCAAAATGGCTACGGTCCTGGCCCCAGTAAGACTAGTCAAGGGAGGAAAGATTGAAACAGCAAACACAACCACATAATGCCAACTGCTATCGAAAGAGCGATGGCTAAGTTGAAGCAGTTACAAGAAGGTTTTGGAGGGAATTTTACCTAATCTGTGTGTCAGGGGCTGTGACAAAAGGTAGAAAGATATGGAGAAATGGCAGAGGGGACAGATGGGAAAAGGGAAGACTGCTAAGCAGAAAGAACAAACTCCCTGAGGCAGAGAGGACCACAGCTTTCCCATGGAGCAGAAAGAGAGGGGTGATCAGAGCTCCATGGCTCAGGGAGAGACAGCTGAGCTGACACTGGAAAGCTGGACAGGTCCCATGTTACAGGCTAACACCACAACCGTCGCAGTGATGGTACCATCTGAGTCGCCATCACTGCCCAAGAGACCTCCTGAACAGAACACCACCTCTGACCTGTCTTTCAAGTGGGAAGCTCAGCAGCGAGTTGCCAGTGACCTCTGCTGCTGCCTTTCTGCCAGACTGTTGTGGCCATCACAGCAGCCAGGATCTCCCGGCCACACAGTCCTTCCAAAGATCCCAAGGCAGTTCCAGGGAGTTGTTCTCTGGCTTCTCCATGGGTCTTACTTGGGAACCACCAGTCAGTAACACACATGGGTATCCAGCCCAGCCTTAGGCATTGAACAGAGAAACAGCTTGTCTGCTGGACACAACTTCTCTTTTTTTTTTTTTTTTTTTGAGACAGGGTCTTGCTTTGTAGGTCAGGCTGGCCCTGAGCTCAGCCTCAAACTGACATCACAGCAATCCTCCTGACTCTGCCTCCCACGTGCCGGGATTAGAGGTGTGAGCCACAAGCCCAACACTGTGGTATGTGGTATTGGTCGCTGAAGGGATGAGTCTCCACACCCAGTATTGTTGTATGTGATGACCAGGGATCGAACCCAGGCCCTTGTGCTTGCAAAACAGGCACCAGAACCACTGAGCTAAATCCCCAGCCCCCAGGACACAACTTTTGACCCACAGCTAGGGAATGTTGGCCCAGGTCCAAAGTGAGGCATTTGGCTTCCTGACCTGCAGGTGGGATGTTAGTAAAAGCCAGAAGAGACAATGACAGGTCAAATGCCATGTTGCCGTCAGTGACAAAAATGTACTCCACACATAAGGTATAGTTATTAGGATTGTTGTTGCCAACCATACAGCTATCTTACAACTTCCTGAATCCAGGAATCATTTAATTATGCTAGTTCCATAATGTAAAGGTCATTGCCTCTGGCTTTTCAACACAGTTCTGATCCCACTGCCACCTTTTATGAGAAGGATATTTATGGCCCCAGTGTGGATTCTGGGTTGGAACGGGAAAGGCAGACAAAGGCAGCCAGGCTGCTCCCCAGAGTGCCACGTGACCTCAAGGACTAGAAGTTCAGTGACTACTCTTCTCCCTCAGGCTTTGCCTCTCCTCTTCCCATCAGCTCCCTTGGGGCTCTAGAACCTCCACTCCACACTCCAGCCTCAGATTGCTGGCAGCTGTCTGCACCTCTGCCTTTCCTGCTGTGTGGTCCTGACCTCCGAAGTGTCTTTTATTCAGCTCCTCACCTGGGAGGACCCAGGAGATCCTAACAAACAAAACTCATTGCAGGGCTCAGGAAGCAGAAGGGGTTCCTGGGCCGGAAGTGAAGGACAGAGGTGATCCAGCATAGAGTCAACTGTTGCCCTGGGACATACTGGCAGGCCCTGTCCAAGGACATAATCTGGAAAATAAACCATTTTAAAATAACTTTTCTGTCTGTTACTCTAAATAGTCTTTATAGTGACAATAACAGGGGTTTCCCGGTTATGTTTAGAAAAAGAAGTCCTTTTTAAAGACTTCATTATCTCTGGCCAGGACTACTACAAAAACCCAATGGCCCTCCCTCCACTGTTGCCCTGCACCTACTCTGCTCTCCATGAGAGCCAGAGGGCTTGTGATGAAATATGAATTCACTGCTCTTCTCAGAATCCTCCAACTGGCTTCCTTTTCTGTTTTACACGAAACAAGAAGGCACCTCCATGCCCACGGAGGCCTGTCTGGAAGTCTGGTTCCTACCCACCCAGCCACCTCCAGCCTGAGCTCTTCTCACCCCACACCACGCTCTGGCCATGCTGGCCTCAGTCTGTCCTCTCCGCATGACAAGCTCTGACCTGCCTCAGAGGCTCCCTACACTCTGTCCCTCCGCCTGGAAAGCTCTTCCCAGGACGCTCTTTTACTGGCTCCTCTCAGCCCATTGGACCAGGGATGAACCCCGTATCTCCCTTAGGACACTCCTTAGAACCTGCTCCCCTCTTAAACTGAATCTTCATGCTGATGTTCTCATGGTATTTGTCCAAAAACGCAGTTTTCTGTTGACTTATTTTCTGTCCATACATCTCTAGGAGCAAAGGAGAAAGGTTTCTCTTGGTCCCCTTGCAACTCTAGCACTTAATCCATGTCCTGTTCAGGGAAGCGCCTAATGAAACTTTGGTCAAATGAGTAGATGAAAATGAAAGAAAATGTATAGCCCATTCAACTGGAAGAAGATATAGTAAATGACAATTAGCTAATAAAATGACAATTAGCTAATAAAAATAAGAAAACTCATTTGGCTTGTGGTCCTGTTTCCACTTCCGGTATGGAGGTAGGAGTTCTGTGCTTGGCACACAGGAGCCACTTGGCCTCTGTCAGGGATGATGATATAAGGACAACCCTCATGCTGGCAGAGCCATGGAGACTCAAAGCCCACTCTGCCTTTACATGTTGCCGGATACCAAGGGCCCTGGGCAATGTTTTTGTCTTGGTTGTTGACTGTGTCAAAATACACTAACTAAGCAAAACATTCTCTCAGGTATCACACAGTGATGACCAATCCTCCCTTCAACATCTGGAAGTTCAAAAATGGCAGAAGGTAAGATGCAAGTAATATATGACCAGCAAAACAGGAGAAAGGGAAAGACAGGGAGGGAGGGAGAGAGAAGAAAGCAGTATGTGTCCTATACCTCCCAGAGAAAAAGGATCCTTCTTGCTATAGGGGGACCATGGAAAGCCCAGCAGGGAAGCTGCCCCTGAGGGTAAGCCCGCAAGCTGAGTAGAATTTGTGCCTCT
Organism: Petromus typicus; assembly: GCA_004026965.1. Taxonomy (NCBI): domain Eukaryota; kingdom Metazoa; phylum Chordata; class Mammalia; order Rodentia; family Petromuridae; genus Petromus; species Petromus typicus. The sequence continues at coordinate 70,152 of PVIR01004181.1, read as the reverse complement.
GGAGCAAGAAAAGGCAGCCAGATAAAGGGACCAGCACGACCAGGGACCAGCACGACCAAACACGTGAAGAGCTGAGGACGAAAAGGAGTCCTAGGAAAACTGAAGCTGAACACTAGCTGAGGAGCAGAGATAGGAGGCCTGGGAAGGTCATGTCCACTATTTTGATTTACTTAGTGGGGAGTAAAAAGTTTTTAGCAAAGAAGCGAAACAAGCAGAAGTGTGCTTCAGGGCAAAAACATAGCTAGTATGGTAGGGCAGGAAAGCTCCTGGCCTTGGGGAGTTTACATTCAACTGGAAGAAGATATAGTAAATGACAACATTTCAAAGTATGGTCAATGGTGATAAAAGGAAGCGAGGGAGGGAGGGAAGTGCCAGGCTGGTGCCGGCAGGATGTGGTGTTAGACGCCAAGGTCAGAGTACACCTCCCAGAGAGGGGGAGCAAAGAGCTGAAGCAGGGTGGTGGGCAGAGACCCGCAGGTGGCTAGGAAAAGACCTCCGAGGCAGGGCCAAGGGCCAGAGCAAAAGCAAAAGCAAGGACAAGCCTCACGTGTGCTGCGGTCACAGAGAGGTCTGTGCGTGCCTGGAGCAGAATGAGAGGAACAGAGGAAGATGCCCGTCAGAGAGAGGTGCGAGGGCCTCGCTCCCAGGGCAGACATCAGTGACCACGGCGGGGCTCTGAACACGACAATGACAGGAGCCAAGTTTAGAAAGCTCCCTCCGCAGTGGCCCATCCAGACAATGGGATATTACTCCACATTCGGAAGAAATGAGCTATCAAGGCATGTAAAGACGTGGAGGAATTTTCCACACATACTGCAATGCAAAAGGAGCCAATCAGAACAGACTATGTGATTCCACATGGATGACATTTGGAAAAGGTAAAAACCATGCAGACAGAGGAAAGACCAGTCACTCCAGGCAACAGGAGGGAGGCAAGGATGTATAGCAGAGCACAGAGGATATTAGGGCAGTGAAACTATTTGGCATAATCCCCTAATGACGGCTACACATTGTCCTGCATTGTCCAGGCTCAGGGGCTGTCCAGCAGCAAGAGTGAACATGCACTCGGAAATACTAACATGTCCATGGAAGTTCACTGATTGCGACACACATAGTGGGCGATATTGATAACAGGGGCCTATCGTGTACAGGGGCACAAGGCTCATGGGAAATCTCTGTACCTGACGAGATTTTGTCCTGAATTAAAATTAGTATTTTAAAAGAATCATTTTTTCAAGGCTCTTTCTGAAGCAGGAGCAGACAGAGGATTGAGAAGGTGCCCACCACACTCAGAGAAGAGGTGATGGTGGCTTGGACCAGCAGCAGCGGTGGACGGGGGGACAAGGGACTGAGCTCTAAATTTATGTTGAAGGCGACAGGATTCCTAATGTGAGGAACGTTCGATGTGAGGAGAGACAGCAGTCAGAAATGACTGCAAGGTCTGTTAGACAAATAAAGCGGAGAGTTAATGAGCATCTCCAGCAGGACTATAACTCACGGAAAGCCGAAGAGGGAAAAAATATAAGTCAGGTGGTGGCAACTAAATGGAAAAAAACTGGACCATTCATCTTAACACAGGGTGGCAGAGGAGGAGGCCAGCTCCGCCAACTTATTCAAGGTCTGTATCGAACTTCAACCGCTGTGCTGATGTGAGCCACGGATTGAGAGTACAACACTCAGCACAACAGCCTGCTCCCTGACTTGAAGGAATTTGCAGCTTGGTGGTCCATACTGGCACACCAAAACTGTAGGTTCACTTTTAATTTAATCATTATTTTAATGAATTAATTAAATATGAAATGGAATATAAAATGTTTAACAAAATATAATTTTAGTAGGCAATATAAATTCAATATGATTTAATTCTATTTAATTATTAATACTAATTATGTTATATTAGCATTAAGTGATATTATTGCAATATTCTATGCCCACCATCATATTTGATAAGAGACATTCAAGATCAGTGAGAAGAAGTGAGGGAGGCATACCATAATAACTGTGTCTCAGAGGTAAGGTGGTGGCATGGACCGAGGAGGGTGGGCACACTGGGACAGAAGCTGCCATCCCTGCCTGAGGGGGACCAGCCTGGGATGCTTGAAGAGAAGCAAGTGATGCTGGGAAAGTCCTCCAGACCTATGGAGGGGTGGTGAGCTGGAGCAGAGGCTGCTGTAAGGCGGGGGAAGGCGGGGAGTCATTAAGCGAAGCAGATATCCCAGGTTTTAAGCCTGGAGGACAGAATGTCCGTTTCACAGCCCCAAGGGCTCAGTTCTTTTTGTTCACCATCGTGTCCCTAGGACCAAGCACACAAGTACCTGGTTTCTAGCAGGCTCAGTAAACATATCGTGAATGGAGAAATGGGGGAATCCAGGAGAGGAACAAATTTAGGAGTACAGTAACTTCTACGGGGTGGAAGTGCACTGAACTGGAAAAGAATGTGTGAATTTCCTAGTACTGGGGCTGGGAGGCCAGCCGGGACCCAGCCCCGGCTCTCGCGAGAACAGCCAGCGCTGCAGCGCCCCCAACCGGCGCAGGACTACCTGGATCTCCTGGATGCTCTCCTCCTCCCTGGTGTCCACCTTCTTCTCCACGCCCTCGCCGCGCAGCAAGGCTTCCAGTGTGGTGCTTTCCGAGGTGAACCCGTCCTTCTTCAGGGGCAGCTCCACTTCTGAAAACAACACACAAAGGCATGTCAGGCTACTGAAGTGGGTAGGACAGGAAGAATGGTCCTGGTGGACATGCAGGGACCGGACTGCTGGGAAGGACTCCAAACAGACTGGAGGAACAGGAACACTGAAGTAGGAAGGAGCTTTTCCATCTTCATCCCAGAATCCCGCAGATAGATCCCTACCTGGAGAAAGCTGAGGCAGGACAGAAAGGGTACCAGAGAGCCACGGGATCAGAGCTCCTTAGTCTCTGGCTCTATGACATTAGGCAAGATGCTCAAAGAACCTGAACGCCGTCCATGTACAAAGAGGGACAACAGGATCCAATGTCAGAGGTGTTTTGTGGGACTTTACATTACGGTGTTTGGGAGCCTCTCACTTAGTATAGCAACATTGGCCTCCATGGTTATTGTCCTCTCCTGACTGACAACTTGATGATCTTTCTTTGGCCACCTTGGCTCCCTGGCTCTGCTGTGCTCGATGAAAAGCTATTTCAGACCCCAAGAGGCTGTGCTTATCAACTCAGGAGAGAAGTGGAACTCCTGAAAGCCAAAAAAAAAAGAAGGACGAAGAGCAAATGTACAAGAGGATCCAAAGCAACCGTGAGAGAGCTGCAGTATCCACACTCCAGGGGAGAGAGCAAAGTTGGGGCTGCAGAGCATTTTTCCTGAAGGCGTCAGGATTCACTCTGATGCCTGAAACCCTAAGTTTCTGGATGTTATAACTCTGATGATGAATAACCCCCAAGGGGCATATGTCAAAGGCCCGGTGCCCATGTGAACCTACCAGGGGGTGGTAGAAACTGCAGGAGGTGCGCCCCAGTGGCAGACTCTTAGTTCCCAGGGGTCACACCCTTGACAGAGGTTGAGTGACCTCCATCTGTTCCACTTCATCTCTTTTGCTTCCTAGCAAGAGGTGAGCAGTTTCCTTTGCTATGTGCTCTGTGTCATTGCCATCCAGCATCTGCACCAGGGCCCAAAGAACTGGGTCTGCCTGGTCATGGACCGGAACCTCTAAAACCATAGGCCAAAATAGACCTTTCTCATTGGAACTGTCTCAGGAATGACATAATAGCAATGCAAAGCTGACTAGCTTGGCCCCCTGGGTAATCAGGTTCATCTCCATCTTCTGAAGGAGACCAGGCAGAGTGGCTAAACCCCTTCCTCAGCATCTCCACCAACTCCAAAACTACCAGAGGCCCTTTTGAAAACAAGAAAACAGAAATCTAAGGGATGATGTTCAGATTTTGATTTACTTCAGAGTTTTCCTCCAATCTGTGCTCTGATCCTGGATTCTCCCTCTCTCTCTCTCTCTCTCTCTCTCTCTCTCTCTCAATTAGACATGTGGTCGTTACTATCCACTCATGTAAAATGGAGCAGGAAGCAGTGGCACCCCACAAATGACTTGCCAAAATGGGGAAATTGGTCTCAGTTTACTGGCCTCAATAGTGCACAGACTATATACGAGGTTTCAGTAGGATAAAGAGAACCAACAGGGGGTGGTGAATCACCCCAAGGGGCCCATTTCTACCACCATTCCTGCAGGGACAGAGGCAGTGTTTGTACGAATCTGGAGAGAATGCCCCAGCAGAGCTCGAGCTGTGGGTTGCAGCACTGGAGCCCAGACACCAGGGAACCACACGAACTAGCCTATCACCCAAGCACACTCTCTTCCCACCCTCTACCTTCCTGCTATGCTGTCTCCCATTGGCCAACCTCAAGTGGAAGCCAGAGGGCAGGGAAATAGCTTGATGCATCCCACCAAAGTCAACTTTCCAGGACACAGAGCAGCATGAGGGACAAGGAGTGGAGACAGAAGGACAAATGGAAATTAGCAGCACCCTCCAGCCTTGCTCCACCAGGCCGTCTTCTGACTCCAGCAGAACCTACCCACTCTTTCCATCTCTGCCACCCAAGACAGCACAGGCTCACTGTAGGGATCCCTGAATGTCCCATCAAAACTGAAGAAATGCACCCAGAAAAGAAGGTGGAAGGAGAAACAGTATCTGAAGTCTCTGGATAGATGAGTTTTTAGGATTTTTCTTATCAAAAAAGGACAGAGGAATCACTTCCATTAAGCAGCTCTGCCACTAACTCTGCTGTCTCCCCAACATACCCATCCATCTATTCATTTCCACAGACGTGCACTGAACACCCCTCATGTGACAACTGCTGTGCTGAGACTGGGGACTCAGAAGGGACCGAACAAAGATAGACTCTGCTTTGGGGCAGCATGTCATCTAAAGAGACAGGTGTCAAAAGCTAAATACAAAATAAAGATGCAAATGCAAGCTGTCATATGAGATACAGAGGAAAATAATAGAATGAAGGGGAAACATAAAGGGGGTACCACTTTAGATCACTGAGTCAGGGAACGTACGGTGGTGAAGTTACATTTAAGTTGAGTGTAAGGAAATCTCCCACTGTCTGTTTTAGTGAGTCTGGAGCATGCAACTGCACAGCCTGCTTGATGACATATTACTCTCTCTCTCAAGTTGAAAAGTCTTCCCACTGTTTAATCTCAAACATTTAAAGTGTGCTTCCTCATGTCCTGTCCTTAGTCAAAAGAGAATAGTTGGTCCCCATCCTGAAAACTTATAATAACCATGTATATGTACTCAAAGTTCATATTTTAACATCCCTCTTAGCTTTCCCAAGACAATTCTATTTCTATATTAGAGCTGAAAAAAAAATTCTTACAGCTGGAAAGGGCCTCATGGGTCCTTGAGGTCAATCATCTCATTTTATAATTGAGTCATCCCTGGCTCAGAGAAGTTAAGTCACCTCACCAAAAGCCACACAGCAGGACCAAAAGGCAGACAAGTGATCTCTCAAGATGCCACTGAGATCATGACTAGGGCCCCTGTTCATTGCAGTCACCTAGTAACTGACGATCCCAGGCTGAGCCCGGTTCTCCTTTGCTCCATCTGTACACACGCACAGCACTTGTCGTGCCACATGGGAAGCACTTAAGGCTGGAGAGCTGTTATTGTCACTTAATCCCACACCATGTCCAAGAGTACCCATTTGACAGGTGTGGACAGTGCACTTAGGGAGATTTAGAACTTGCTCGTTATCACAAGGAGTGAAGTCCAGCCAGCCTCCAGAGCCCAACCAGGTAAGGAGTGTAAGGACTTCGGGGCTGTAAGGACTCTTCCTGCCTCTCTTTAGTCCTCCCTTGAAGTCTTTTCTAAACCTTTTGTGTCCCCCTAGGATTCCTAGACTCACCCCATAACTTTCTAATTTCAGCATAAAAGACAGATCTCTGTTGAACTGAGGTCAGTTCATGTGAAGGTGCTGGACTCCATGCTGTCTGAACATCCTCCTAGAGTGCTCACCTTTCCACCGTGCTATCCAAACCATACAGAACTTTCTATTCACTGGGAATTTCCTCCTCCTCCTCCTCTTCCTCCTCCTGCTCCTGCTCCTCCTTTTCCCTCTGCTAAATACGCCTCCATCTTGCTTTCCCAAAATTCATTCTACTCTCTTGACTATTAGTAACCAGACTACCAGGCAGACACAATGAGAAAATCAAGAGTGAAAATGGAACCAAATTAGAAAACCGCAAAAGGCTATGGTGGCTCCCAGAATCCAGCCCCTTCTCCAGGAAAGCGAAGCAGAGAGACACTTTCCTAGGTTCACTGAGAATCCTCATTCTCCCCTAATCACATTTCTCCAGGAAAGTGAAGCAGAGAGACACTTTCCTAGGTTCACTGAGAATCCTCATTCTCCCCTAATCACAAACATTTAATGTGGCTCATAAAACTTCTGCTCTCAGCTCTCCCTGGGGTCATCCCCAGCCTTGCCATTTATTAGTAGTGGACCACATACTGGTTACTCAACCTAAATCTCTATTCCTTCATGTGTTAAGTGGGGATGATCATAATATCTGTTTCATGGTGCTAGAGAAAGAATCAAACAAGGTAATGCACTGCGTTAAGAATCTCCTAAAGGACCCATCAAAACAACGTGTGAAATTTATCAATTTTTATTTGTTTTGTTTTATGATATTCTATTCAAAGCTTGTATTCCAAATTAGATCACATATGCAAATAACCTGGGACATCATAAGTGCACTACAAATGCTGAATCAAGTTTGAATCATCCTGATTTTAATTATACAGCTACGCCATCCAATAAAAATGTAACGCAGGCCGTTTATATCATTTTAAGCTCCCTAACAGTCATATTTTAAAAAGTAAAGGGAGGCAGGTAACAACTGATTTTAATAATATATTTTCTTTAACTCAGTATTTCCAAAATACTGCCATTTCAACATGAAGTCAGCATTTAAAAATTAATGTAATATTTTACCTTTTTTATTCACATTCAGAAAATCTGGTATATATTTTACTCTTACAGTTCACCTCAATTCACACTGCCACATTTTAAACATTGCATAGCCACACACACCTAGTGCTTGTATTAAACAGTGCGGGTTTGTAACATTAAAAGCAACGTTTACTACAATTCTCATTGCCAAAAGTGGAAGAAATTTAAATATGGTTCTTAATGTTATCTACTTAATATCTAGCTGAGTGCTGTTCTTCAAGCAGTACTCTAGCCAACTACTGTTGAAGCCTGGTAGACAAGCACTATGGTTAAGACTTGAAAGGTCAGAATGAAAGGGTTACCATCCCTCCCTGTAGCCCACCAGAGTGTGTGTTCTCTGCCTGCCACCCATGGGAGGTCCCAGAGTGGAGGGAGGAAAGAGATAAGAGGTCCAAGCTCTTGCACAATATACAACCCAGACCTGCTCCTATTGAGCCCCTGGGGATTTCACTGATTCAATTTCATTCTAATATGACGCATTTGGATATAGATCTCTAATAGGATTTACTAATTCCTGAAAAAGTATACTCATTGTACACCTTATACAAATGTGGAGACCACTTAATCTGACAGGAGCCATCAAAAATTTAACATTAAAAGAAAATGGTCCAATACAGATGCGCACACACACACACACACACACACACACACACACACACACATAATTCATCTTTAAATTAGCCTGATTTCATACACATGGATATAAACCCATGGATCGTTACACTCTCTCCAGAGCGGCAGCAGCTGTCACCCAAGCCAGCCGCCTCCCTGGGCCCCGTGAGCAGCTCTGCCTCCACTTCTAATTGGGAACAGAGATCTTCCTTGGGTGACTTCCAGCACGATCCATCACACCAGAGACAGCTTCTGTGCAAACCGAAACAAATCGGTTTCCAAATAAGAAAAAACCTCTTAGACAAACAAGGATTGAAGCGTAGACAGTCTTTTTAAAAAAGGAAAGCAAGAAAGAAAAAGCACAAATACAAGCAAAGCAAAGCAAAAAAAAAAAAGGGGTGGTGAGGAAGGAGCAGCGGCTTCTCTCCAGGTTCCACACAGGACAGTCCTCCTCTCTGGTGCAGATCAAAGCCACATGCTTTTGACACAGGTGCCCCGAGCCTGCCACCCGAAGCACTGGAAGAAAAAGCTTCCACTGGGTTGTTGGAGCCACTGAGCTCATTAACAGGATGCTGGCGAGATGAGTCTGAAAGTGCAACACGGGAGCACAGTGAGTAATTAAATCCCAGGTCATTTAAAAATGCAAACGCCATGGATGTCACAGGCTCACCGAGAGCCTCTGACTCCTTCTCCCTCGTTATTAGGGTCCAGAGAGAGGGGACTAGGAACTTGCAGTCCTAGATGGATTATAATAAAACCAGCAGTATAAAAAGCAGATTAAGATTGCTCTTCTTTGGGGAAATATACAAAGAGAGGAGCTGTCTGTTAGCTGTCGAGTTTGCAAAAGATACCATCTTTCGGGAGGCTGGGCTCTGCCAACAGACAGCCTGCCCCAGGGGAAATTGCGGTGACACACCCCGACAAGGCGTATCCATCCGTCCATCCATCACGGGCTCTCTGACGTGGGGCCTGGAGATAGGAGCCGTGGAGCAGAAGGGAAGGAGCATCCCACAGACAATGGCAACGAATCCTCCTGATCCATCGCAAGCACTTGTATTTTTTAAAAACCTGCCTCTAGTCTTTCTTTAAAAACACACACATGCAGCTTTCTCTTCTGGGTGCTTATTATTTTCTGAAGTTGAGCTCATCGTACGTCCATGGATTTATACATCAACATACATGAAGGAACAAGAGGCATAAGAATCATGATTTCATTTATGCCTATCAGACCCTGGGAGTAAGGAGGGAGGGGGCATTTTTATCTCTTAGCTCACAGGGGAAGAGTTGCAGGGACCAGAAACCTGATTTCCTGGGCTGTGCCGGGCCCAGGAGCTCACCTGCTCATTCCCTAGGGGAGCCACTTTCTTGGCTGCATTTGACTCCCCGTTTTGTGACTCATAAAGCTCAAAATAGATGAGGTTCACAGAGAGGACCCAGGCTGCACCGCGGGCCCCTCTTCCTGCTCACGTTAGAATTCCAGACCAGCCACGTGACCAGAGGACCTGTCACTCCCCGACATAGCCTTGACTGTCCTACCTAGATAGACACGCAAGGGTGGGTTCCGGAATCAGAGGTTGGCACCTCAGATAGGCATTTCCCCAGCCCCAAGACACAGAAAGCCACCCACTCTGTCGAAGGCGGTCACCGCTGGCTGCTGCGCAGACCAAGCAAGATACAGCTCAGCAAGATGGGAGGAAGACAGGAATAGATCTGCTTGGGTGAAATTTCTGGGGAGAGTGGGGGGGTGACAAGGGCCATGGTCTCAGGACACATATGTTCAGGAGATCTACTGTACAGCGGTGACTACAGTGAATGACCATGTGCCGTATACTTGAACATCGCTGAGAGTACATCGGAATGTTCTCTTCACTAAAATAATAGTAAGTATATGAGGCTCATTGGCCTTATTTAATCACTTTATAATATATAAAAGACTGGAACACTATGTAGCATACCATATATACATACATAATATTTATTTGTCAATTATACCTTAATGAAATTGAGGAAAAAGTAAAAGAAAGTTCTTCTGGGAGCACAGATGATGAGGACGTGTACGAAGACGCTCACGTGGAAGCTCAGCTCTATTGCCCCAAACTGCACCCTCCCCCTTGAGCTCCTTATCTCCGAGACTGCGGGGGGGGGGGGGGGGGGCGGGGGCCAGAGGCCCCGCCCCACTGTTGCTATGGGAGCAAAGGGCGCTCCGGGCGTGAAGTGCGTGGTGCAGGCAGGATGCGTGGTGCAGGTGCGCGGCTTTCTCTTCACCTCCTCATCTGCCCCCCTTCCTGTGCTCCTCGACCAAAATGTCTCACCTGCTGACCCTCGGGCCACTGGGCATGAGGAAGCTCAGCTTTCCAGGACGTGCACGGTCTAGGGAGGACAAAGGCGAGAAGCCAGCAGATGAGACACAGCTCAGAATCGAGCTGTGCCAGGTTCTGTGCTCGGTGCTAGGACACGGCTGTGAACAAGAGAGACAAAAGTCCCGGATCTGGTGGAACGTATATTCTAGTTGAGAAGGAACGGTACACACGGGGAAGAAACAACACAGGAAATAAACAAGTGAGACCTACAGTCTGACACTGGATAACCGAGGCACTGGAGAAAAACAAAGTAGAGGTGGGAAGCTGGAGTCTGGGAGTGAGAGAAGGCTGGTTACACTTTTAAACACAGCCAGGAAAACACAGACGTGGAGGAGTAAAAGGCGGCCCCACCGCCGGCCAAGCACAGACATCCAGGAAAATGGCCGTCCATGGAGGCCCCGAGATCAGCCCAACTGCCCAGAGCACGGTGAACCAGGGGCGAGATCAGCTCAGAGCGTGATAGGGGCCTCGCGGGCACGACATTGTCAGGCTCTGTCCTGAGTGTGATGCCAGACCAAGGTTTGAGGACACAGTGACACGGTGAAGCCTGTCTTGTAACAGGACCGCTCTGAAAATGACTGGAGTAAGGACAGAAAGGAGGAGACCAGTGAGGAGCTGCTGCAAGACGTACAGAGTCCCCCGGCAAGCCCCAGACTTGGAAGGAGCTGGGTCCAGTGCGGACAAGGCTGACGTTCTCCTTCTCGGATACATCCTGACAGCAGTGTGCACTGGGGAGGAGTCCCTGGCCCTGGTCCACACACTGGACCAGGTGTCAAGGCCAGGTAGCTGATGTGAAGGCGGCCACGATGTGGCGAGTCCACAGAGGGGTGGCTCTCCAAGAACATAGACCAGCCCACATCAAGAGCAGGAGAGAAGGCCCAGGCAGAGGACTGGCCTAACACGTTTTGGTAACAGGTGTCACTACACACGCAGAGACTTTTAAGTTCATCTCTGCCCTGAGCAATGGAGGCTGGAAAACTGAGCTCTGGAACACAGACATACGCACACGGGGCAGGTGGGCCCCACTTCCAGGTAGCAGGTCCACTCTCTGCAGTGTCTGAGGTGCTACTGGGGCTTCCTAAGATGCTGAGGCAGGATGAGCTCTCATTCTACCAGACAGCACGGTCCCCAGCGGGGCAGTGAGCTACCTGCAGCAAGACCCGGGGCAACAGCAGCTGAGAACCTGGCCACCCTGCAGGGCACTGTGGAGGCGGTAACAGAGGCCTTCTCACGCTGGCCGACTCCTCCATCCTCAGTTCTCACAATCCTAAGAACTACTCCCTGAAGCTACTATCATCCACTCTCCAAAGATAAGAAGAAATCAAGGCTACGGTACGTAGATAACCAACCCAAATCACAAAGCCCAGGCCTGGTGATTCTACTCTGTGCCCTTTTTCCCACAAAGCACAGCTCTTTGGTACAGGGAAACCAAAGACAGGCAAGAGGGCAACGGCAGAACACCAGCCACCCCATGGGCCAGTGCTGGAAGCCAGCGGGAGGCCCAGCAGGGCTGGCTCAGTCTCCCTCATCGATGAAGTAGAGACAATGATCTCATCTCACTGAGTCACGTTCTCCAAGCTTGAGATCAAATGCTGGACATTTCTTTCCTTCATCCCAGTAGTAAATCTTTACTGTCCATCTGACTGATGCCAAACCTTGTGCTGGCTGCTAGGGATTCTATGTATGTACCTGACGGTGTGGAGAGACACAGGTGAAGTTCAGTGGAACTTGGCGACTTCTCAGGCTTCCCATCCCTGCCCTGATGGTGGCTCCTCTGGGCCCAACTGCAGCATGTGACACTGCACTGCCCACTCCAGCTGTGGGTCTGTGGCCTCTGCCACCTCAAGCTTCCAGCATCCTGTGGGACACCAGCAATGCCAAGGACATCCAAGTTCGGTCCCCCAGTTGCAGCTTCCTCTCAGGATGTGAGCGGGTCCAAGGACAGATCCCTGGAGGCCAGGCTCTTGTGGCACAAAGTGGACCACCTTTCCTCACTCAGCTACCCTTCTCCTGAGGCCAACAGAGCAGGCCAAGCTGCAGCTGCAAGCCTCCAAGGATGGATGGCTGCAGGCTCTGACACTGAGGGAAAGAGATAAATGACTGGCCATTTCCCCCCGATGCACTTGAAGGCATCCCGCACTCAGGCAGTCCCCACGCAGAGACAGATACGCACTGACAGACGGGGGTGGGAGCCGGAGTGTCCTTCCCCTGCAGAAGGACACAGCCAGACTCCTCCGCTGCCTGGGAGAAGGTCACGCGTCCATCGGCTCACACCTGGCCTGAGGCTTCACGGGTCCCTTCCTGCGCTTCCCTCTCCGCGCCCACCCCCGCCCAGCTCATCCATCTGAGAAGCACATGGCAGGGGGGAGACCTGGGGGGCACAGGAGCGCGCTGACAGCCTCATCAATCTCAGGATACATGCTTGGCACATCAGCGTTCCTTAAGTTGTCCCTGGACAGGAGGATTGGTGGGGGACGCTGTCTTGGGGAGAAGAGAAATCTCACCAAACATCAGAGAGCAAATGGCGGAAAAAGCTTGGAGACTATTAAAATGTGGGCCATGTACAAAAGCAGTAGGGAGCTAATTAAGATGCAGGATTTTCAAAAGCTGAGGAAGTTGGCCACAGCCTGCTCCCATCTGTAGAGCTCTGGCAGCTCCCCGAGGCAGGGATAGCACCCCAGGCGACCAGGGAGGCACAGCCCCGGTGCTCCTGCCTCAAGCCTTCTGAGGGTCCCTGGCTGGCTCCGGACCCCTCCACTGTGGGACTACACAAGTCATGGTCTTATTTGGAGCTCCTTCTGGTTTCCCCACCAATGTGCCATGGTGGCAGTGGTCCTCCTGGTCATTCATCCCAAGCCATTGAGGCTCTGCCAAAACAGGAAAATACCAAGAGAGAGCCAGCGCCCTCATCCTGGCTGCCTTCCCCCCCCCCCATCACCCTTGGAATTCAGCAGGGAAGGAAAGAGCCCGCTGCTCCCAAGTGTCCCTGGGCAGACGGGATCAACGAGGCCTCAGGTATTCACAGTGCCGGTTATCAAAGCCCTTTCCCGCCATTAGTGTATTATTTAGCCCAGAATCAACACAAGTGTGGGTCTTGGAGCGAATGGTACCAATTCCAACTGGCTCCCCTTAGAGCTCTTTCCTTGGCTTCACCACCAGTGCCCTTGGGAAATTAACTGCCTAATCTACACCATGGTTTCCCAACCTCTGAAATGAAGATAATATCTGCCCAAGACTACAGAAACCCGAGGTCTAAGGTTGAAAGATGCTAAATTGATCTAAGCAAACTATCTGGGCATTTAATCCAGAGGGACATAAGTAAAAGTTTGTTCCCAGCCTTTTTCTTTTCTTTATCCAAAAAAAAGAAAGGAAGGAAAGAAAAGAAACAGTGAAGTTAAAGGCCCCTTTATAATCAGCTGGCTTTGGCCCAGCATCTGGCCTGCTCAGGGGCCTTCCAGTGGATATTTACTGTCCACTGCCCGCGGCTGCCAGCTCAGCTCCCTTCTCAAGGACAGAGCTCGATTCTTGGGGAAGGGAGGGCCTTGCTGGCCCCAGGTTCCTGCCTGAGTCTTCACGTCGTAGGAATTGTGATGTCTGCGCCACGAAACACCTTACAAGACTCCTGCAGCCAAGTGCGAGCCACAGAGAACACTGACCTCAATTGTTAGTCAGCCGAGAGAAATAATGTTGTCTGTGTTGTCCTTCAGATGCCCAGGCAAGTAGGAGGTGTGAGATGTTTATTCAAGACTGATCAGAGGGGTGATGTTGGCATGAACTGCACAGAGGTTCAGGGACACTACAGACACCTTCAGACTCCAAAGTATTCTCCACAGCTCACAGCCCCTTCCCGCACATCATAGGCACATGCACGCATGCACGCGCGCACACACACACACACACACACACACACGATTTTCTTCCCAGTGGGTAATACAGAAACACAAGAGGGACACCACATTCACAGCAAAGAGGATGGGTGAGGACAGCAAGATGAAGGAGTCCCTCCATCAGGGTTTAATTGAGCCCAAGAACCACCGTAGCCTCAGCCAAAACCTGGCTCCTCTGTCCCTGCCCCAGAATGACACTGTATCCCTGGAGAATTCTGTGCTTTAGTGGTTAAACCAGAAGTGACGGTTCCATGGTCCTGTCCTCAGATCTTTCCCAAGGTCCCTCAAGATTCCCCAAAACTTCCTGTTCTTTGCCTTGACCTGGCTTCCTAACTCAGCTCTGCAGATCTGGGGGCCAGGAACAACCCTGACCTTTGTCACACATTGGCTTTTGCTGCTGAAAACTGACAGGCTCAGGTAGGGACAAAAGGAAGATGGAAAGGGCGAACTGAGTTGGCATGATACATTGCTCTTCCATCTCCACCCTGTCCACAGGGAGACGGACATGGAGAAGACTCAACTTGGGCTCTGGGAGGGCTCCTCAGTTCTCACAGGCCAAGACACCGCCCCTCCCTCCCTGTAGGAAATGGGGACATCTCAAGGGGCTTCCAGGGTCATGGACATACCCAGGTTTCTCCTTCCTGTCAAGGGGAGCTCAGGAGAGCCTCTCCCAGAGGCCAGAAGAGAAGGGAGAGGAAAAGCTGGTGTCCTCTGTGGGTGGGTGGTGGAGGGAAGCCAAGGGTATTGGGGCTGCTATATTGGTTAGTTGGCTGGTTAGTTGATTGGTTGGTTGGTTTTCTTTCAATAAACTCATTCTTCTCATTTCTATAAAGTTAAAGAAATTCATTACAGTGTGGCCAAATTGATTATTGATTTTTAGCAAGTTTTATCCAAAGAGGATTATACATAATGTTGTATAATTTGTTTTTTCCCACTTAGCAATATATCTTAGACATCCTCCCAGTTTTTTTCTGCACACTCTTTTGAAAGGCAAAATAGCATTCCATTTTATGAAAGTACTATGCATTTTACTAGTCTCCCATTAACAGACCTTCTGGTACTTTCTATTCTTTCCTTGTTGTTATAAACAATATCTGATGGCTATCTTCTAAATTTATATTTAAATACATTGGTTTCTAAAATTGAATAAATGTCAGTAGTATGTGTGATAAATTCCTAGCAGAACCTTTAGTTCCCAGGAAAAGTGTTTCTAAAATACCTATAGGCACTAGTCAGTGTCCTGCCGAAACTCCTCACCCATTCCACTGCCGTGTGTAAAAGGGAACAACTCTGACCTCACAGCTCACAGCTCTCAGACTGTCTGTCCCCAGCGACGGCCTCCTTAACCCTGAGACAACTTCCCCACCCACTAGGAACCTGGGGACTCCACCAGTGCCCATCCCGATTCACACGCCAAAGTATCAGTCAAAACACTGAGCCCTCCTTGAGCCCAAAGCAAACAGAATGAAAATATGAGATAGTCATTGAACAACATTGTTCAAGTCGACTGTGTGTGTAAGGAAGGACACACCCCCGATGGAAAGAGGTCCTCTCAGGTGCAAGCTGCATTAACAGAAAGCTGAGGGCAGAGCCCCTGAAAGGTGGGCGGTCACACCTGCACAGAGACACCTGCCGCGTCCCAGGAGAAAGGCCAAGGTACAGACGGAGCCCACAACTGCCAGAAGGGGCGCCATCTTGTGGGAGGTCACCCAGAGTCAGCACCAACTCCTGTTTTTGCAGAAAGCTGCCATGTGCAGTAACTGAGACCCTGAATGGGGTGCTTCCCTATATCTTGACATATGTGCAAATTCAAATGCAAAACTTAATTGCTTCTCTGAAGAGTGGTCATGTCTGTGGTGATGCTGTCCGGGTCTCCAGATTTCTGTGAGGCACGGAGCTGTGCATCCTCCCCCCCGGGGCCAGAGCTCTCCTGACCATCTGTGTATCCCCTGCAGCTGCAGGCAGATGTTGGGGTTCATTCTGAGAGCCAGGCCTGGGCCTCCTGACATAGGCCCAGAACAGGACCGGGAACGGCAGGCATTTGGCCAAAGGCTGTGCCGGTTTGGTTCTGGCTTTGGTTTTAGCAGGCCTAGTACTATGTCTGATTACCCAAAAAGAGGATCGAGTAGGAGCACCATCATTTGAAAGTCACCACAGCTCTGAGCTATAGATGCTCCCTTAGCCCATGGTGAGGAGGGAAGAGCAAGCCTTGGGAGAGCTTTGCTTCTCCTACTTGGGGGCAGAGACACACGAGGGCTGGTGTTTATTTCTCCAGAGTGTGACACTGCCCAGGACCCTAAGCATCTCGGGGGCTGGGCCCTTGTCCCCAAACCTGAGGGAGTCTTTCAAATGGCCACAGATACACCTCTGCTGCCAGAGGGGACATGGCTACAGAGAAGCACCAGCCCTGGCTTCTTCCTCTTCCCAAGGATGGGGCAAGTACACAGCACACTGTGAACGCTGATCATCAGCCACCAGTGGGGCAAACACAGTGGGAGCCCAGGGCATCCGAAGGGAGTATCTGTGGATGGAAGGTCAAACACTCGGAAGACAGCTTCTTGCCTCAGTCCCATAAGCAGGTCTCGGCTGTGTGACTCACACAGTAAATTCTGGTTCTGTCCACAGCCCAGCTTTTCTCACCTAGGAAACAATCTTATGACACCTGTATCTTTTCCTTGCTCCTCTAACCCCCAGGCCCAAGTAAGCAGGACCAAGTAAGTAATATGGAGAAAAATGCTTCATAACGGGTTTTGTAAACTAGTGTCTCTGTTTGGATATCGGTTGTGATAACAATGAAACAGAGTGTCACGTCCCCTGAGGGGTGGTGGTTGGTAGGGCAGACATAAATGTGCCTGGCTAACCCGGCCCACCTGGGACTTCTCTGACACATTTGCGGAAGGGGACTTTTTGCTGAGTGTGATGTGTACTGGCCACCTTCCCTTCCCCAGAAAGAGGGCACAGTCTTAGACGCAGAGGGACACAGAGCCCTCACTGCAGTTTTCTGAGCACCTGGCTGCACGTGTGTCTGAAGCCAGACACGGATTTGCTGTTAAATGAAACATTTTGGGAGAAGATGCTTAGGCTAGTTGGAGTTATGTATTGCTAGCTGAAGGAATTCCAACTATCTCTTAGTACATTTTAATTTTATGATCATAAAGGTTTTAAAAAATAATAAAACATTGTTAACGTTTCTTTAAGTTAGTATGTCTATCAACAGCATGAATTGGCTAGGTCATTCAAGCATCCTGGATTCTCTGCTGGACCTGCAGGAATTTCTCTGTGACTTGAAGCAAGTTTCTTTAACTTATCTGTAGCTCAATGAAATAAGGAAATAGAATTCATGATATCCAAGGTACTTCACAGGGCCAAATGTCTTTGATTCTAAGAAAGAAGACTGAGGGCCGGGGATTTAGCTCAGTGGTTCCAGCGCCTGTCTTGCAAGCGCAAGGGCCCAGGTTCGATTCCCCAGTAACCATATACCATACTGGGTGTGGAGACTCACGCCCAGCAGCAACCAGTACCACATACCACAGTGCCAGGTGTGGTGGCTCACGCCTATAATCCCAGCACTTGGGAGGCAGAGGCAGGAGGATTGCTGTGATGTGAGTTGGAGGCTGAGCTCAGGGCCAGCCTGAACTACAAAGCAAGACCCTGTCTCAAAAAAACCTAAAAAAAAAAAGGGGGGGAGATGATCACATCCATGCAATTCCAGGTGTGTGCATAGATAACACAGAATTTCAAAAACTGATGTCATTGATCGCCTGTTCAGAGACATGCCCTTATTTTCTTACCACACACTATATCATTTTACCTTTTAAATATCAAAACGTGACTGTGGGGGGTCAGGGATTTAGCTCAGTCATTCCGGCGCCTGTCTTGCAAGCGCAAGGACCCAGGTTCGATCCCCGGTAACCACATACAATGATGGGAGTGGAGACTCATGCCTGTAATCCCAGCACTTGGGAGGCAGAGGCAGGAGGATTGCTGTGATATGAGTTTGAGGCTGAGCTCAAGGTCAGCCTGAACTACAAAGCAAGACCCTATCTCAAAAAAAAAAAAAAGAAGTGACTGTGTTACCTACTTAAAATCAAACAAGAAATTGATTAAAACATTATATATGACTTGTTTGATTCTCATGTAGAAGCTGAACCCCAAGTATGTCTGGGATTCCTATTCAGAACAAGGGAACAACCCAGAGGGTTCACATACTCAATCAACAAGACACATTCAGTTAACAACAGGCCCTGGACAGTACCATTCCCTCAACTCTGATCACATTCCAGCTCTAGAATCCCCCAACCAAAGGTTTCCTTAAAACTAAGGACCCTGAACAATCATAGCCTTGCTACAAGCTAGACATAGGGGTTAAGGCAGCCATTTAGCATGAAGTGTCAATAGATGAATGGTCCAGGTAAACAAATAGATCCTTCTGCAGGGCTGCAAAGCAATCTTCATCTCCTAGGTTACGTTTTGAGCCTCAGCTCTTCCATATAGCCAAGACAAGTTTAGTTTTCAACAAAATGGCTCCTTCTGAGTAAGGTGCTCAGGAGTTGATATGAACAGTGCAGAGAGGTTCCACGCAGTGCTGTCTTCCATAAAACACAACCTGGAATCAGGCATCTCCTGAGACTCACGCCCAGCAGCAATCAGTACCACATACCACAGTGCTGGGCATGGTGGCTCTCGCCTGTAATCCCAGCACTCGGGAGGCAAAAAAAAAAGCTCTGCAGCTCCTTCACCCCTGGAAGGAAAGTGAGTGACCTGTGCTAGGACCCTGCTGCTGCTTGCTTTTCTTCCCTGGAGGGCAAGAAGGATGAAGAAGGAGGAGGAGGAGGAGGGGGAGGGGGAGGGGGAAGCGGAGGAGGAGAAGGAGAAGGAGGAGAAGGAGAAGAAGAAGAAGAAGAAGACAATAGAGAAGAGAGAAGTTCAGTGGGCCTGTGGCCATGTCTAACCGCAGAGGTGGTAGAGGGACACCTCTGAGTATAGGGTGGATACCTCTTCCTCTCCCAGAATACTCAGCCCTTTGCACACAGGAACCAACCAGCTTGTTCCTCGGCCAGGTCTAGCTAAGCTCCGAGCTCCAGAGCACACTCACCAGGTTTGATTTCCAGCAGTCGTAGCTTCGGATCCTCAGGTGGATGCAATCGTCTCTTCTTGCGCCAGCACCGGGCAGGGTACGTATACAACTGGCCTGGAGCGAGGCCTGTGGACAGAGACCATGTACAGATTAAAGGCTCTAGGTTGGAAGAGGCCATGGAATCGACTCCAACTAACCTTATTGTTCATAGGGAGAGGAAATTCAAGCCCAGATAGGCAAGGTGGCTTGTGAAGGTCATATGGCTGATTGATGGCACAGCCACGGCTAAATCCAGGCCATCTGCTCTACAACATGGCTATCTGTTCCACCATGCTGCTCAGAAAAACAGACATCTTTAGCAAAAGCAGCTCTGCTCTGACTCTTCAGACCACAGGAAGACTTGCTCTAATGAGAGCATTCCCAAGGCAGTGGCTCTCCAGCAAATGCCTCTCTGTCCAGATATAGTCGAAGGAGGTTCCTATCAAGGCACACAGAAGTCACAGGCCGAGCTCGAGCCTGTCTCCATGGAACATACATCTGCTCTAGAGACCAGGCTTCATGGCCCGCAGATCAGCACTCCTGGACACCGCTGCCCATCTGCCTGAACCATCACCAGTAGGCGTCCAGAGCTGTGCTCATGGACTACACTGCTCCCCAGCAGGAGTCTCCATTTACAATGGGCCTCTGACACCATCAGCAACACTGTCACACCCAGAACTCCCTGAAGAGCCTTTCTGATGCTCAGACAACACTCCTCTGGCACACAGTGTGACAACCAGAGGACATGAAGAGGTGTGGACTCTCCACACAAGACCAACAAAGCCTGCTCCTAGAGGAAAGAGAAAAGAGTAAAGCTGAGGAGGGAAGAAAAAGGTGCTTAAGATTAGGGAGGTGACTTGCAGCCTAAAAAGACCATCTAGTGTTCCCCCAAATAAGCCAGGAGCCAACCAGTCTCCCTATGCTACAGTGAAAAGGCCACAGAGAACTGGACTTTTCTGACTTATTCTGGTTAGACTAAAACTGTGTCTGACATGTAGAAGGACCTAAATAAGTTTTGGTTGAATGAATGAATAAGTGAGTGAATAAAATGTTCCAGGTTTATTCTAAAATAAATTCTGCCTTGTGTGGATAAATGTGGCAATGACAGCTGTTATCGAGGCAGGGACATGAGAGTGTCCCTGCCTCAACCTAGGACCATGAGGCTCAAAACACACCAGGACCTATTCTTAGCGGCCTATTCTTCCACTTCAGGGCCTGTAAAAGTTAAGAGGGGAAATTGCTTTCATGATTTGCCTTTGCAGAGAAAAATCTATAAAAGTTCCATTACTACATATCTGTTCATTCATTTTTCAATTTTTACCCGTCAGTTTTACCAGTTCATTGGATTGGGTCCCAAGCAGAGGCAATTCTCCGCACATTAAAGAAACCAAAACATTCAGGTACCATTATGTGCCAGGTATTGCTTTAATCACACCGGTGCTCTCACAGGTTGCACCTCTGTGAACAGCTAGGAGGTTCTCATCCCTCCCCCTTCGACTCTGAGAAACTCTTAAGATTGGAGCCTACAAGGTTTCTGCTTTGTGAGCTTCTGCGTCATAGGAGGATCCTGCAGCTTTGAGCTCCCTGAGTTCTGAGGATCAGACTTGTAGCAGATAGATATAAGCCAAATGCAGCTCTTTGAGTGAAGGTATCATTAGAAACCCCGCAATGTTCCTGCTAGTTCTCATTCAGGACCGTGTCGCCTCTGATTCTTCCGTTCCTGAACGCATGTCTTGATTCTGAGTCCCTTCCGGGGGTCCAGGCAACCGCAGGGCATGACAATCTGCAGGATCTCAGGGAAGACCAAGTGCTGACCTGCTGCTATTCCACATCCAAGACTGCTCCCCACCAGCCCTTCTCATCTTGGGTGAGTGATTCTTAGTCCAAGATGAAAGCAAAATCACCTGGAGAACTTCTCAGAAGCAGTGGCACCCAGAATTCATGCCAGGTCTCACCAATCTGAACTGAGATAGGTGAGGAAACTGGGTGAGTGTATTTTAAGAACTTTACAGATTGTTGGAATGCCTATCCGGGGACTTCTGAGTGTCTAGGCATTGTTAAGTTACTGCCTGAATGTTCCTCTGATGGGCTAAGATTGGCTTAACGGTTTATGTGGTGGGATCTCAAGCATCCTCTTATCTCCCTAAAAGTATTATAATTAACTATCTCTCTCTTATCAAGTAAATACTGATGGGCTGGGGATTTAGCTTAGTTGGTACCGTGCCTACCTTGAAAGCACAAGGGTTCAAGTTCGATCCCAAGAAAGAAAGTAAGAAAGAAGGCAGGCAGGCAGGCAAGGAAGGAAAGAGGGAGGGAGAGAGGGTGGAAGAAGTAAACACACCCAATCAGAATTGAACCCAACTCAGAAATTCAAGAAGTGGACAATCACTGACCCTGATGTTCCTGTCTCCAGAGAGACTCTACAAAGTGGACCCAGAACTGAGCTCAGAGCCCAAATTACCCAACACAGCACAGTCTCTGGTCTCAGAGTACTCCCTGGTGTATCCAGTGTGATCCAAAACAGGTAAGAAAGAAAGAGCTGGTCCAGACCATACTCCCTGGTGTATCCAGTGTGATCCAAAACAGGTAAGAAAGAAAGAGCTGGTCCAGACCAGCACTCCCAAAAAAGTCTAAGTGACAAGTGCTCAAAAATATCACCCCTCTTCCCTACACCCTCCCAGAGACTGTAGTCACTACACTTGTGAGTCAGCAACACCAAAGCAGCCCCAAGCCACTCTGCTGGCAGCTGTAAGACCCTTTCCGGACAGCCAGTTTTGGTAAGTCCTTTGAATACCCAGAGGAGGGAACTTGTTTTGTTTCATTCTTTTTCTAGTAGATTGGAGATGCCCCTTGGGGTGGGGAAGGAGCACACAAATCCTGGAAAATACCCCAACACTTGTCTTAGCCTGTCTCCTGGAAGATAAGAACATCAATGACACCACCTATGGAACGGTCATGGAATTCACTGACAATCAAGAGGAAGATCTCAAACGCCATAACAATTTAACAGCTATCACTTGTTGATTATCAGGAGTTAGCTGGTGAAGACTTGTCTTGGACTCTATGACCACATGGTTTGACAAGGCTCCCCTGCCTCACCCACCCATGCTGCCCTTTGGCCATTTAATCACAAGATGGAAACAGGCTTCCCTTTGATTCCACCTTGCCTCCTTACCCTCTTCCTTTCCCACCTTCATAAGCTGACAAGCACCAGTGTTTCTTTATGGAGCCACCGCATTCAGCCCTAGAGTTCCTCTTACAGACAGATGGGCAGTCTCATGAGACTCATGTTGTTTATCTCATTAGAACTAGCCGCATATAACTCAGAAGCCTGTGTGTGTGTGTGTGTGTGTGTGTGTGTGTGTGTGTGTGTGTGTCTGTGTCCTCGAGAGTGCATGTGAGATGGAGGAAGAAGGAAGAATAAGATGGAGTCACAGCTGCTGCCAGGGAAATTAACACTGAAGAGTGAGCCTGAGGCTAAGGACAGATTCGGAGGAGGGGAAGCAGGACAGTGGGAGGCTAGAAGGACAGGATCAGGCCTTTCTGGTAACCACAGCTGCCCCTCCACTCGCAGGTCCTCTCCGCAGACTACTTTCCTGTTGCCTTGAGGCACAACTCCAGTTGCTGAACGTGGCCCCTGTGAAAGCACCAGCATGACAGATGAGGGAGAAGTTTCCACACTTTATTTGCTGGGGCCACTCTTTCCATGCAAAAATTTGGTCTGATAGGTTCAGTGTCTAAATGATCAGCAAATTCAAGACAAACATCTTGTTACCCATGTTTTCCAAGTTGGGCACACAGGTCCTGTGTTCTAAGCAACTATGACAAGGCATGAACTATGAGGAATTGGGAAGGAGAAATGTGATGGAAAAGAGAAGGAAGATAGGATATGGAAAAGGAAGAGCAAAGTAGAAAAGAACTAGCGTGGCTTCCATTTCCCCCAACCACATTTAAACTGTGACCATTCGAGGCCACTCAAAGAGAGAGCTTTCCTTGCAGCATCCCAAAGAGCTGTCCCACAGCTGCCAATATACCTCGGGGGACAACTCATCACTTCCCAGCACAGCCTTCCCCGCTGTCAGCCGACACTTGGGACAACAAGATTCACCCTGTCCTTATTTTGAGCCAAAATCTACCTTCTGAAACTCATGCCTATTTGTCAACCCTCTGTCCCAACAGTGAACAGAAATCTGCATCCCAGTACTCCATCCCCTCTACACACTTAGTTTTGAGGATCAGCCAACCAGGAAGCCAAGGAACTAGAGAGGAACACGAGTGGGAGAGAGAGGCGGTGAGCATCCCTGCTCAGAGCCCAGGGACAGAATCAGTGGCTCCAAATTAAGAATCTACTTGCAACCCTTTGATTATCCCAACGCTCAAGGAGAGGGATGGAACCAGAGATTCTTCTTTGGATCATCAGTGCATTCAAACAGCTCCTTCATTTCTTTTTTTTTTTTAAATTGAA
Source organism: Petromus typicus (assembly GCA_004026965.1). NCBI lineage: Eukaryota > Metazoa > Chordata > Mammalia > Rodentia > Petromuridae > Petromus > Petromus typicus. Next base: position 46,715 of record PVIR01004181.1, on the reverse strand, counting down.
ATCTTTATTGGTATATTAAATATATGTGTCATGATTGTATTCAACAATGAGAATTTGTACCAGTATATGACACAATTTAATTCTGTTTTTCTCATAGCCCTACCCACCCTACCACCCCCACCCCCTATATACATAAACTTTGTTTCCTTTCTTTTTTGTTATAATCTCCTTATTTTTCCCCCTTCACCCCATTTCACAGCTCCTCCATTTCTTACTCCCATGCTGTCATCAGAATGGACCCCCCAACAACCTTACTGCTGATAAGCAGACAATTACACGAGGTAGGAACTCTTCAAGACTTAGCATAAGAACTGCGTAAGTTCTGAAACACGACATACTGGACTGGAATGTCAGAGACACACCAAGGCATTTGTAGTGAGGGAAACTTCCACCTAAGGAAATCCGCAACCCGATCAAGTCTTACTCATATTCACACTCCCAGGGCTTGGGCAGCATATCTTAAGTTCTCCATCAGTATCTGTGTTTGAAAACACCAATTTGGATCAACTCTACAAAGCTGGAGGGATGAGTCACAGGCCCTAGGCAAGGCTTGAAGAGTGGGCAAGATTATTTCTCAAGAACACCAGCGGCATTTCCCTGGAGCAATGCCCTTTTCTCTTCTCTTGGCTTATTTAAGAGCTTCCCTGACTTCAAAGGCAGCTTTCTGTGAAGGCTTCCTGAACCACCCCCTAAACTACTAGAGTCCAGGAACCTAGTACTTACTACACTCTAGGACTCAGCCTGCCCCCTACACTGCTCAACAGCCGTCCCCTTTGCACCCTCCTAACACTCTCCTGGAACTCTCGTGTTCTAAGACTCAATTCCAGGGTACCTTGGGTGCTGGCAGTTAGAACTTGATTCAGAATGCTGCCTGCTCCTTGTGCCCCAGGGTTTTCCAAGTTCCTCACTGGTCCTATCACACTCGCAGCTGATACTGCAACAATTGCTAACATTCACTGAGCTCTCGCCCTGTCTGAGGTTAGCACCTCACACTCATTCATTTTTCATTATTGTTGTTTTTATATAGACTTCATATATTTCACACTCATTTCTGCCTTGTTGTGGCAATAATTCCCTGAGACATTGAAACACTGAAGACAGGAAGGCTAACAGTGATTAAGTAACTTGCCCAAAGTTGCACAGTTCCTGAAGGAAGTCTACTCCATGAGCCAGGCACGAAACCTCTCCACTCCCACACCGAAATTCCCACTGAGCCGGAAACAGATACAGCAGTATTGAAACTCAGAGCTACCCTTCTGGGAAACTGTTCCCACACCAAAGCCATCATGAAAAGACCCCTCAGCCCACTCGCTACCTCCACCAAGCCTGTTCTCGTGGAATTCACTTCTTCATTATCACATCACCAGCTTCAACTATAACTGCTCACAGAGAAAAGCATCCTGGTAATATAAAATCATTTTAATAATACCTATAAATGTATGGAGAAGCAGAAAAACCACCAGGACTTACTACCTAAATTCATCAAAAGAATTTTTTAGAAGTACAAGAGTAAAATATGAGTTTAAAAATTATTATATCTGATGTCTATCTGATACCAGGATTGCCTCTATAATATTCCTGCAAAGTATTCCCCTCCTGGCCTCTGTTTCAATAACTTTAATTCTCACTCTGACATGAAGCAGCCTACTGTACTGCTGTTGTTAGAAATATGTCTACTACTCTTATCCACTGCTGATGGCAAACTGTGAAGAAGGATTTGGCAAACCTAGGAACACTGCATCTATTTTTTATCTTTGGTCTAGCAATTGCATTTCTAGAAAATCCCTACCAAAGAGACACATGAAAAAATATAAACATATGTATGAATTGTAGCATATTTTATGCTATGCAATTTGAAAGTAATCCAAATGTCCACCCATAGAGACTTGGTTAAATAAATATAGTACAGTGTATATATACAACAGACTACTGAGAAGCTGAGAGGGGAAAAGTAGGGAGAGAGATGGAGAAAGACAGATGCTATCATCTACAACCTATGGTTCATGGGCCAACATGATATGGACAAGGCCTGAAGTATCCCCCAAAGTCTCATGTGCTAGAAGCCTAGCCCTCATGGAGCCATGATGAGAGGTGGTAGTTTTCAAGAGATTAGGAAAGTTAAGTTAGGTTAGTGGAAAGCCATTAGTTTATTGGAAGCATTCTCAAAAGGGATTAACACAGTTCTCATGAGACTGTTGGTTCCTAAATGAGAAAATTGTTATAAAAAGGGTGATGGGCCAGAGATTTAGCTCAGTTGTTCCAGTGCCTGCCTTGCAAGTGCAAGGGCCCAGGTTCACTGCCTGGTAACCTCATACAACAATGTAGGTGTGGAGACTCACACCCACCAGCAATCAGAACCACACACCACAGTGCTGGGCCCAGTGGCTCAGGCCTGTAATCCCAGAACTTGGGAGGCAGAGGCAGGAGGATTGCTCTGAATTCAAGACTGAGCTCAGGGCCAGCCTGAACCACAAAGTGAGACTCTGTCTCCAAAAAAAAAAAAAAAAAGGGTGAGCCTGGCCCCTAAATCCCTCTTGCTTCCTGGTTCACCGTGTGATCCTTGCCTGTCCACACTCTCCCACTATGAAGCCATCTGCTTATGGTGGGATATAGCCAGAAGGACCTCACCAGAGCTGAGCAGATCTTGGCACTACGCCCTTGAATCTTCAAAACTGTAAACTAGATAAAATTCTTTTCTTTATTAAGTACCCAGGCTTGGATATTTTGTTATAGCAATAGAAACCAGACTAATACATGGGCCTCCAATAAGTCACTTTGACCTCTGCTTCCATTAGTATATCTCTCTTTCTCTGTCTCTCTCTCTGACTCTGACCTTGCCTCCCTATTCTAAGGATCCTTGTGACTTTTGGGGGTCCACCTATATCACTCAGTACAACCTCACTGTCTCAAGGTTCTTAATCACATCTTCAAAGTCCTTTTTGCCATGCACAATATAGATATACAAATCCCATGCATTCAGATGTGGATATGTAGAGAAGGCAGACATTCTGCTTATCACAAAACTATTGTAAAGTTCTTATACCATTTATGAAATATAATAATATCACTTAAAGATTAACTGAATTAATTAAAAGGCATATTATAAACTCTGTCAATTAAAAATAATAAACATTATAATTAACAAGCCAACAAAAGAGCAAATCAAATGGACTCAGAAGATTCTGCTACCCAGGAGGCAGATAAAGATTAAGAAGAGAAAAACAAAATTAAATAAATAAAGGGGCGGGGGTTTAGCTCAGTGGTTCTGGTGCCTGTCTTGCAAGCACAAGGACCCGGGTTCAATCCCCGGTTAACCACATACAATACTGGGAGTCGAGATTCATGCCCAGCAGCAATCAGTACCACATACCACAGAGCCGGGCGTGGTGGCTCACGCCTGTAATCCCAGCACTCGGGAGGCAGAGACAGGAGGATTGCTGTGATGTGAGTTGGAGGCTGAGCTCAGGGCCAGCCTAAACCACAAAGTGAGACCCTGTCTCAAAAAACCTAAAAATAAATAAATAAATAAATAAGAAACAGAAAAATGTTGGGTTTTAACCTAAGTGTAATAATAATAATACATTAAATGTAAATGCTCTAATTACTCAATTTGAAAAGTTTTTCAGATTACCTTTAAAAAGCAAGACACAGTTTATACTGAAAAAGAGAAAAACTTTAAACATGAAGATAGAAATAGGCTAAAAGTAAAAGGGAAAAATATAGAGAATATTAACACTAATCAAAAGAGGAAAAATTGCTATCTCAATATCACATAAGTAGATTTAAAAGTGAAGAACATTAGTAGAGGTGAAAGGGCTATTTCACAATAATAAAAGGAACAATTTACCAAGACATAACAGGGCCAAGGATTTAGCTCAGTGGTTCTGGCACCTGCCTTGCAAGTGCAAGGTCCCCAGTTCAGTCCCCAGTAATCCCATACAATAACATTGTCCTCATACAATAACATTGGGTGTGGTGGCTCACACCCACCAGTAATCAGTACCACATACCACAGTGCCGGGCGTGGTGGCTCACATCTATAATCCCAGCACTGGGGAGGCAGAGGCAGGAGGATTGCTGGGTTCGAGGCTGAGTTCAGGACCATCCTGAACTACAAAGCAAGATCTTGTCTCAAAAAAATAAAAAATAAAAAGAAGACATACAATATTAAATTTTGTGCACCTAATAAAAGTTTCAAAATACTTATTTTGAAAATACTTATTTTATTCAAAATAAAAGAAAAATTAATAAAATTGAAAAGAGAAACTCAGACAAAAATTTCAATATTCCCTCTTGATAACTCATAGAACAAATAAGTATATAGGGAAATCTGTAAGGATATAAAAGATTTGAATAATGCTATTAACCAGTTGGACTTCAATGATGCTTACAGAATTCTCTAACAAGAACAAAATATGTACTATTTTCTCAGGGTAAAGAAAACATTTTTCAAGACAGTATACTTTTTAGGCCACAAATATATACTCAAACAATTTCTTTTAATTTATGTCAAAGTATTCCCTGACTATATATCATTGAATTAGAAATAATAAATTGACACATCTTTAGAAAATCCCCCAGATGTTTGAAGAATAAGTAATACACTTCTAAACAATTGTTGAGTAAAAAGTGAGACCAAAAAGAAAATATTTTGAACTAAATAGAAAAAAATGCACAATGTCAAAATCTGAGAAGTGAGGCAAAAGCAGCATGTAGGGGAAATTTCTATATTAGAAAGTGCCTAAAGCAGAAAAGCAAAAGGTCTAAAATCTGTGTTCTGAATTACCACCTTCAAAAAATTAAATTAAAAACAAGTTAAATAATGGAAAAATAAAGATCAGAATAAAAAACTATAAAATAGCAGAAAAAGTAATTAAGAACATCAATTCTACCAAAAGCTACTTTTTGAGATCATTAAAACTGATAACCCTAGTCAGAATGATCAACTGAAGAAAATCCAAATTACCAATATAAAGAATAAAAGGACACACCACCACAGATTCTATATGTATTAAAAGGATAATTAAGCAATTTGTGAACAACTTTATTCAACTAACTTTGTCAAATTAGATGAAATAGGCAAATTCTGTCAGTCACAAACTACTAAAGCTTACTGGAAATGAAATAAACAACCTGAATAGCCCTATGTCTACTTAAGAACATAAATTTATAACTTAAGACACTTCCACCAAGAAATTACTAGGTCCAGAGAGATTCACTGGTAAACACTACAAAATATTTATGGATGTAATTATACCAATTTTACATAAACTCTTCCAAAAAACTGAAAAAGGAAAAAATACATCCTAACTCATATGAAGCCACAGTCAATCTGACACCCAAACCAGACACACACATTATAAGACCAGTATCTCTTTAAATATAAATACTTCCTGGGGCAGGCAGTATACAAGGTGAACCTGATACTTTCTGTTCTGATATTAGGACAGCAAAGAGGCCATCAAAATCTCTAGGCTATTTCATAACACCAGTACAAATTAATGTCCCTACTGGCCAAAAATGGAAAATAGAATAACCATAGCAATGGATTAAATACATCAAATATGTTGATTAAATCTATAATTTCATAATAGTAGCAAAATAACTTCATTGACCACATTTGGAAAGTACAAAAGAAGCAACTTATTATTTTGAAAACTGGTTATCAGAGGGAGAAAAAATGATTTATCCTGCCTTTCTTATGTAAACTCTACCTCATAATAACCAAAATTTTAATATAGAGATTTTTTTCTTTATCAAAGCCATAGAGATAATAAAGAAATAAGAATGGCCTCTACTTGTCCCCGTTTGCAACTCTTAATGGAATGAAGGATACCAACAACTATCAAAGCTGGTAACATCAGTAAAAAAGAGATAACCAGATAATATCTGCCTCCTGATGAAAAAGCTCTTTCCACTTAGGAACTGTCCTTGCCAAAAAACTGAACCTGAATAAGTCTCTAGACCTAATTACCAGTTCACAGGGATAACACCATAGGGATGCAATCAGAGAATTCAGGTTCTGGGAAACCCAACCACGCAAACAACCCAGTTTCCTCAATAATTACCACGCAAGAAGGAAAGAGACAAACATGGAGAGAATGAAGGAGAAATCAGGAGATTTACGAGAATGAAAGAGAATCTCAGTTGCAATGCAGGAATCCTCTTTGAATCCTTACTTAAACTGGAGGAAAGAAATGTTCCCCAAATACCTGATGATATTAAAGTCTAAGTGAGATTTGATAGTGAGTAAGGCTTGGCTAGGTTTATTTTTAAGTCCTTATCATTTAGAGATACATAGCAAAACATTTATGGATGAAATAATATGTTGTTTTGGATTTGTTTCAAAAAATCTGGATTTAGGGGGGAAAGTAGCAGGTGAGGGTGAATGCAATAAAACTGGCATGTGTTGATCACTTCCATTGCTGGAACACATGGAGATTCATTTTACTATTCTATACAAGTGTGAAATTTTTCAAATGAAAAAGCTGTGGGTTTTCTTTAATACAACCACATATAGCCAGAAAACTTCATTCCTATAGTTGCCTTTCTTATCTTCACCAATGAGTCTAAACGCTAGAAGTGGTCTTAGAGTCATAATAATAGTCATAACAATCATATCCAACATTTTTGGAGAACATACTCTTTGCAACACACATGAGTTTTTAATGATTTATTTTCACTTAATCCTGACAAAATCCTATGTAGCCCATGCTAATGTTATCCACATTTTACACATGAGGAGCTTAAGGGGCAGAGTTTTGGTGACAAAGCTAAGCTCACACCCATCTTTGACCACAAAGTTCCAGCTTGTAACCAGTACCCAAGAGTAAAAGATGAAGACTGTACTCATGGACTCCTCTTGCTTTTGGGGGGCTGAATATCTGTGGGCTGAATATCTCCCTGCCTAACAGCTGAGCCACACTACCTTGTTGGATTCCCTGGGACACCGGGTGCTGCAAGGGCAGGTGAGTTTCCTGATAGTGCATACAGCCTGCCCCAGCCCACCTCCCTCCGGTGCATGGCCTCCCCCGCAGACCTGGACCCCACACACCCTCATGCTCCAGAGTTGGCACAGCTCACCTGGGCCCCGGTGCCTCTTCTCCATCCAGATGTAGCAGTTGTTCTGGGCCACCCCCGTCTGTGAGTCCAGAAAGGGAAGCCGCACACTGCGTTCTGCACACAGCCGAGAGTTATAACTCCGGCAGTGTTCGATGGCTTCCTTGTAAAACTGGTCCCCAAGCCTGCCAGGAGACAGAGAGAGGGACAGGAGTGAGGCAAGGAAGTCAAAACTCATCTAGAGAGTGTCTCTACTCTTCACCCTGGGCAGAATTTGCTGTTTTGACTACAAAAGTGATGAGTACCAAGAGCCTTGGGAGGGTCAGAATGCAGCTAACAGCCAGGTCTCTACCAGATTGTCTCCCACCCCAAATCCACCAGTAACTTAGAAACCCCTTTAACACGGTGTGAAGGGCCCCAAGAATTAACCAGCAGTAGCTGTGACTAGTTCCTATCCTGGGAAGCATGAGGTCCAGCTCCACATTAGAAGTAGCTCTGGAACTTTTTTCTGCATGGAAGCTACAAGACATCAGGCACTGACAGCTGACTCGACCACACTTTGATCTCACCGGGCACCAGCAAAGGTACTCTGCATGAACCCCAGCCACGGGCAAAGACACCCAGGTTCCCACAGGAATGGAAGACAAACACTACCTATAACAAAGACTAGAAGGGCGCAAGGTGCCATCTAGAAAGTTGAAGCTATTTACTGTAGAGAGGAGGTAAAGAAGGACAAGCACCCGTCTTTCAAAGCCACTTAGTTAAAGCAACATTCTCTAATGGAAAGCAAGCAAAGGAAGCATTTAAAATAACATTGGAACTCAAAATAATTCAGCTCCCAGAGTTAAAGACACAAATCAAAGACAGTTCTGATTTGTAGGAGTGATGATTAGATGAAGGGCAGTAAATCTTTGTTTCTGAATCTTTGGTGTCCTTGGACACATACGATAAAGACACTTAAAGAGAGTGTCACTCCAAAGACCAAAACTAGTACACTGCTATAATGGATCAAGTATAAAGCACAAACATAATCAGTGAGAGAAAATACTGAACAAAGGAAATATAGATGGTTGGTGGAAGCAAATAAAGACCCAAGAACATACAAATGTGATCAAATAACCCCTGACAGGTAAACTTGACCCCTGACAGATAAACTTGACCCCTCCCAGAGGAGGGAGAAAGGGGTGGGAACAGAGACTGAAGGGGCAAAGAGAAAATCAAGTTGTTCCTGTGGAAGCAACAATATAAATGTCTGTTTTGGTTCTGTGTAAATTGGACGAAGCCAAAATCTGGAAATGAAAGCCTCTAGATTAAAAATAATATATATTTTTAACTAAAATATTTAGAGAAAGAAAAGTTGATAGGATATTTTTAAAGTTTTTAAAATTTAAAGAATAGTTTTTAAAGTGTGGCACAGTGCACATAACAAAATTGACTACCTTCCCCATTTTAAGTGGCCAGTTCAGTGGTATCAAGTATATTCATATTGTCACACAATTGTCATGACCATCTATCTCCATAACTCTTCCATTTTGCAACAAGTGAAACTTTATACCCTTTAACCAGTAACTCTCCTTTCCTTCACCCCCCAGCCCTAGCAACTACCATTCTACTTCCTGTCCTTCTGAGTTTGACTATAACTCATATAAGGGGAATCATACAGCATTTTTCTTTTGGATACTGGCATGTTTCATTTAGCATATTTTCAAAGTTCATCCATGTTGTAGGATATGTCAGAATTATCTTCCTTTTGAAGACTAAATAATATTCTATTATATCTAAATGCCACGTTTTGCTTAATCATTCATTATTTCATGGACAGCTAGAATGTTCCATGTTTTAGCTATTGCAGTTAAGTTGCTATGAATGTAAGTGCACTTATATCTCTTCAAATCCCTGCTCCTATTTCTTTTTTTCTTTTTTTTTTTTTTAAGGGTTTTTGAGACAAGGTCTCGCTTTGTAGTTCAAGCTGGCCCTGAGCTCATCCTCGAACTCACAGCAATCCTCCTGCCTCTGCCTCCCGAGTGCTGGGATGACAGGCGTGAGCCACCACGCCTGGCACTGTGGTATGTGGTGCTGGTTGCTGCTGGGCGTGAGTCTCCACACTCAGTATTGTATGTGGTTACTGGGGATTGAACCCAGATCCTTGAGCTTGCAAGACAGGCGCTGGAACCACTGAGCTAAATCCCCGGCCCCCTGCTCCTATTTCTTTTGAGTGCCTACCCAGGAGTGCAATCATTGGCTCACAGAGTAGATCTATTTGTAATTTTTTGAACAATTACTACTCTTGTTTCACAGTGACCATGCCATTCTTCATTCTCACCAGCAGAACACAAAGGTTACAGTTCCTGCACATCACTGCCATTTGTTAGAAAGCAGTTTTAAACAGAGTTCTCCATTTTTTTTTTTTTTTTTTGAGAAAGGGTCTAACTTCGTAGTTCTGGCTGGTCCCAAGCTCAGGCTCAAACTCAGCAATCCTCCTGCCTCTGCCTCCCGAGTGCTGAGATTACAGACACGTGTGGTATGTGGTTCTGATTACCAATGGGCGTGAGTTTCCACGCCTGGCATTGTTATATGTCGTTATCAGGGATCGAACTCCAGGCACTTGTTCTTGCAAGGCAAGTGCTGGAACCACTGAGCTAAATCCCCAGCTCCCATCTCCATACTTTTTTAAAAACATCAGTGAGTCCAATCCTACCAAAGAATTTAAAACATATCTTCTGATGAGCAAAGATAATACAGAACTTCCCAGGCACCACTTAGAAATTTAGCATGGGGGGTGAGGGTGACATTTTTTGGGTGACATTTTTTAATTCTCTGAAGAGCTTCACACACATGGAAAGCATAACATACTCAAAAAGTGTCTTGGCAGTTACAAAACCAAACTATCATCAAATTATAATGGTTGCACAGCTGGAAATAAATTGGGGAGGGGAGATGAAAGCCCATTAAAATGCTATAAAGAGAAATGACACATAAGCTGATGTAAGCAAAGTTGATAACAAGGATCATGAGATTAAACAAAAATGAAGAACTCCTTTCAACAAAGTGTTCATCTGTGTCACAACAGCTTAAGTGCCTCCCAGGGCCATGTAGCTCAGTGGAGCAGAACTTTTATGCGCAGCTGAATCCAGTCAAGATGATATGAATTTCCAGGGCTCCTCCATGACACAGCAACCAGCCATGCCGACCATTCAACAGAGGTGAAAACTGACAACAAATGACAAGCAGATCTTCGTGGGGGCAGTGGGAGCTGGGGATTGAAGCAGACCTTGTATATGCATTAGGCCGGTGCTCCACTGTTAAGCTACAACTCAGCACTTTCTTTAAACAGCTAAGTTGCTAGGGTTTACCTCAAACTTGTGAACCTCCTACCTTCACTTCCCTAGTGGCTGGAATTACAGGTGTGAACCACTGTCCCCAGCCCCCATCATCCTTGCTTAGACCAACAAAAAAGATATTAGCTATTCCAACTCTAGAAATTCTGCTTTTAAGAAAAGAACCCATACAATTAAATTCTCCCCCTAAAAAAAATTTTAAAAGAGAAAGAAAAAATAAATAAAAGGAAAACTGTCCACTACAATTCATCTACTAGGGAAAATAGGATTTTCATTTTCCAGTCAACTTCTGGAAGCCAATACAAAAGAAATCAACAGAAGAATTTCGGACTAGACTTTTCCTGTTATGCTAGTAACTCGCACCCAGCAGCTTTAGCCAGGTGAGAAAAACAAGAAAGTGTACTTGCTGGAAACAAAAAGTAAGGTTGGCTGACATATGTGCCCCACACCAAACAGAACAGGAAAGTCAAACAAAGTAGCACCAGGTGAAAATTAATTTCATCTTAAATACCTTACACTTGCATAACATGCAATGTTATTGGTAACAAGCAGGCTAGAGGAAATGTATGGTTTTAAATGCGATCTTTGTGTGGACGATACCTCTTTTAGGTAAGCAGAAAAGACTTTCTGCAGGCAGGAACAACTGTTTTAAAGACCAAAGCTTCACGAAGTTGACATCAAACAGCCCTTCCACTATCATTGGCCAGGAAGTCACTTTCAAATGTACTGGGTGTTGGCAGAGATTTGGAAACAAAAGTTAAAGGCCTTTGTCAAGATCCGGGAAGAGAAGAAAAGACTTCAACCTCCTTGATAAATTCAAGCAACACTTCTCCAAAAGGTAATTAGCCAAAATCTTCACAGGGCTTGTTCACTCTCTAGAGGAAAATCGATGGCCAGGTCTCCTGAACCCATGGAAAGCAATTTAAACAGTAGAAAGGACAAATGTCCTTTCCAGTGTGGTATTTCTTTTTTTAAAAAAAAATCCCCCAAGAATAGGATCCCAAGGGTGACATTTGCATTAAAGTTGCAAGGGGCAAAGGGAGCAGGAACAGGCTGGCAGCAAATGACTCATTTTGTGGAGCTGTGACCAGCGTCCCCCGGGCCGGATGAGGTGTAGACCAGCCTCGGCTGTCACCTGTCTACACCAAACGGAGAGGGCCAGATTACCAGGAGATGATCAATGTCTCGGGCTTGGGGAAGCTGGCACGAGGCAGGGTAGAATGATGTCCTCATCAACAACTGACTCAGGGCTACTTAGGGCCGCCATCAGAAACGGAAATGGCAGGGGGACAAACTGCTGAGCTGTGCAGGGCCTGCGGTTGGAGCAGCTCTGGCTGCCTGGTTCCGTGGGCTTTGTGAAGAGCAGGGGGCCCTTGTGGTCCATCCAGAGGGAGAGAGTCGTCCCAGCTCCAAGAGCTCCATGTTGCTACAAGGGCTGTCCAGCACCTGGGGTGCATCTACGAGGATTCCAGGGGGCCAAAGACAACACAGTGGGGAAAATGAGACTTCCAAAATGATTTGCCAGGTAAGCTACCACTGTGATTTTTATAGCCTTTCGTGTCCGTTCCGGGACCCTCTATTCTTCTCTCTCTACCCTCCAGCTCTCAAATCTCCCCTGCTCATGTGAGCCCCATGTCCACTACCCCTGGATGACACTCATGCCCAGCTCTCTGACCATACCTGGGCTCCTTCTCATGGGTCCCTCTGGTTCTGGTTTCAGACCCAATGTCAGGGGTCAGGCCACATTTCAAATACATGTCCAAAAGCGAACTCTGCATCCTCCATCAGAGGTCTGTCCCCAGAATGAGCCTCCATTCTTCTAGGCGTGGGGGTGGGGGACGCAGGGACACACCTCCTCCCCCGTCTGATGCCCAGCGAGTTATCCATGACCCTTCCTTTGCCTTCACCCCATCTGACACCACGTTCTTTTATTTCTCAGGAAGTTGTCCTCTTTTCAGTCCCAGTGTGTGGCTGTTAGTCCCTTTTTGCTGTAGAAACAGGACCTTGGCCTGCGCTATTTGTGCACAGAAACAGAGATAAGCAAAGAAAAGCCCTGGCTGGGACAGGACTTGCACTCCTTCCTTCCCCCCAGCGGCGCCCCTTCTTTCTGGCTACCTGGTTTCCCTGCTGTTTCACCTGGCTGCCCCCCTTCCACAGCTGCCCACAAACACACAGTAAAGCTCATCTGCACCAGTGTGCTAGCTTCTTGCTATCTGCATTTAAACATGTTCAACTCTAAGCACAACATGGAAAGCTGGATCTTCTGTGTTTGTTTTATGAGGTTTAAGGGTAGGTTATAATAACTAACGAGCTGGAGGTGATATTCGGCAAGATGGGAGGAATCTTCCTATTTTCATTAAAATTCATCTGCTCCTAAAGTGTCTCTTGAAAGCAAACCAAGTTTAGTGCTTGCTGTAGAATGAACTGTATCAGTCCACACACAAGACATTTATGTGTTGGAGCCCTGATCCCCAGCGTCATGGTGGAGATGAAGAACTCCTTTCAACAAAGTGTTCATCTGTGTAACAACAGCTTAAGTGCCTCCCAGGGCCTTGTAGCTCAGTGGAGCAGGACTTTTATGCGCAGCTGAATCCAGTCAAGATGACATGAATTTGGTCATCTTAGAGATTGAGCTTTCAGAAGAAATTGGGTCATAAGGATGATCCTACAAGGATGAGGAACATATAAGAAGAGATGTAATCTCTCTCTCTCTCTCTTCTTCTACTTCCTTCTCTCTTTCTCAGCTATAGAAGGATATATGAGAATACAGCCATATACAAACTAGGAAGGGAGCCCTCACCAGGAACCGGACTATGCTAACACCCTGATCCTGAACAACACTCCCGCCCCAAGAACTGAGACATCGATGCTGTTTAAGCCTCCAAGTTTTTGGAGTTTTGTTGTACCAGAGTCCATAGTTGGTCAATAGAGTTTCTGGATGTTTCAACTAGAGAAGTGTAAGGAAGGTGGGTGAGAGATCCCCACCCCTTGCCTCTTGCATTTTATCTTCTTCCAGACAAAGACAATAGTGATAACACTATTTACATATCCACTAAACTCTTCTCAGCTTTTAATATGTGTTTTCCCTACTAGACTAAAACCCCATGAGGGCAGAGACCCCATCTGCAGGCCCACTGCCAACAGCCGCTCAGGCCAGGCACTAAGAGCTCTACAGCACAGTGTATGTTGATTTCAGCATGAATGGCACCTGGAATAGTGAAGCCCGGCACCCCTGCACACCTGAGCTTCTCGCTGAGCAGAGCCCAGCACACAGTAGGTACACAGGAAGTCTATGTTGCACTGCACTTAACAGTGGCTTGTATCCTGCTCCTCTCAGGTAGGCATACGAACAAGAGCCACAAAGCACATTCCGCAGTCCGGTGCACAGTCCTCAGACATGGTGGCTCACGTGGGCTGGTGATTTAGACTGCATGGCTGTCTGCTTGCAGCAATAAAGGAAAACATGAGAGAATGTGTGCCATCTCTCTCGTTTAGTCTTCATCGCCCAGCACCTGGGCTATTGCATCCCTACTGCTCTCCTCTTACCCATCCTGGCAAAAAGAAATCTCCCTCAGCCCAGTTTTCAGCCTGTCACTCTTCAATGTAGAATTCGAGATGACTCCCAGTGACCTCTCAATCCCTGCACTGGGCTGCAATGTTCTGAGAGCCGGCCTAGTGAGACATAACAGACTGGGCCTCGGATGGGTCTGAGTCTTGTCCACTTTCTACACAACCTGAAGCAAAGTACTGACCTCCTCGCACGTAGATTCTACCCCCTGTCAGGCCGGTGCATGACCCCTGTTTCACATTTGCAGGAGGATTTAGTAAACTAGAACCTCTGGCACAAAAAGGCAAATATCTGCCATCAAGAGTCATTCCTTTCTCCTTCCCCAGAGAGCAATAAGTGCTCCTGAGCAGGACAGTCCCCTACTCACCACACACACCCACAATACACTTACTGCAGTGTGACACACACTGTCGCAAGACAGAATGGCAGCCACATAGCCAAGGCTGGACCTCAGGCATCAAGGAGCAGAAGGACTGGTAGATCATGGGGCCAGCAGTGCCCTGAAGCCTGCCCTAAGTGCAGAGCCTGCAAACCAGCTCCTTCGCTGGTTATGGCGGAGCCCATAGGGAGATGGGGCTGGCACTCAGTGGTAGTGCCTGCTGCCTTGTGCTCAGCCTTGGTCCCCGCCCCCAGCACTCCAGAAGAAAGGTGCACGATCTGCCATATGGGTACAATGACGAGGAAGTGAATGAGAGCAGCTCTCAAAGGTGGACTTGCACAGGAAATCATAGTGGATACAGTACATTAGTACTCAGGAGACATATATGTAGCAGAGTCCTGCCCTCAAACTCCAGCAGGGGTTTACTCCTATCCTTCCGCACCTGGAATTCCTGCCGTCTGTCCACAGCCTGGCTTCACCGGCTCAAGACTGGCCAGAGTCCTGCCTCTTCCAGAAAGCCTGCCAGGCTATTGCTGCTAAGAGAACAGTGCTCACTCCCCAGCTTCTGTGAGGGATCTAGTCCTCTCCCGTAAGCTCTGCCAGTCTCTGCCACTCTCTATCTCTCCCCACATAGTTATAGTGTGAGCACCTTGGAGGCAGGGACGAAGAGTTACGTACTCTCGGTGTATACCTGCTTCCCACCCACGCATAGAGAATGTAGAAGCATGTGACAAACGTGGCTGACTGAAATGCCACATTGACCCTAGCAAACCAATGGGAGATGCATGGGGTACACCCAAAGGTATCTGGCTGCGTCTCCTGGACACAGGTTGGAGTGTCTCAATCCAGAATCCCATCCAGATCACATCCCACTGAACTTCCCCATCTCGTGAAAAGGTCACTGCAGCTCTCAAGATTTTCATTTCTCCATCTACATAATTCGCGGTGCCCTCTAAGATGCCACAAAACTACCGTCCGTCTTCTCTAAATCTTACAAAAAGATTACTGAATGCTGTGCTGGGATCGGATCTATCCCAGAACGAGCTCCTCCTGTGCTGACACAAGAAAGAGCCTTTCTGTGCTTCTCAAGAGAGCCATTAGCTCGCCCTCCAAAGAATGTGTAGGCAGCAGCTCTCAAAGGTAGACTTGCACAGGAAATCATAGAGGATAGACGGCTGGGAGGTCCTGATTCTGGAGGTCTGGGAGGCAATGCAGACCTCTCAGATCCCCCAGTGATCCTGAAGAAACAAGACCTTCCCTGCTCGGAAGAGATTCTCCCCTCCCCCACCTTCCAAAGCAATGCCTGAGCAAGAGGGTCTCGTCACGCTCCCGCCGCCATCTTTTCACGGCAAAGCTAGAACGCCCAGTTAACTGATTTCAACTCAGATAGGGTTGGTGGCTATTGTTCTTGTTCCTAGTAAAAAATTTCTTTCAAGTAGCTGGTGTGGAGGACACTGGCAGCACCGGCTCAGAGCAGGCCTGTGTCGCAGAAGTCCTCACTCCTAACAAGTCGTCTAAGAGGCCAGTCCAGGCATGTATATCGAGAAGAACCCGACAGCCTTGCTGTCCTCACTCTGTCCATGGCCCTGACCCTGACCTTTGTAACATCCCAGGGAGGGCATATTCTTCATGCCAGAGTATGCCTTAGGAAAGCCACATCAAAATATCCGAAGCCCTAAAACTCCCATCATGACTTAAATGCCACTTGACCTGATGTTCAGGCCCACTAGACCCAATAAATCCCTCTTCCGACACCGACTCTGTTGAAGACTTTTCAGAGACTTATTATGCAAAGCTGCCTAAGCCAGATGGAATTTATATTGAACCTGGCCATGATTTCTGAGCTGCTACTGGCTGCTCTGATGACGTACATATCTCAGGGTTGAAGTCAAGCGGCTGCCAAGGACAGTAGACAGAAGGCAAGGGAAAAAGCAGTGATTCCTTCCAGGAAGCAATGAGCAGAGGGGTCAGGGAAGAAGGAAGCTCCGGGAGGAAGGAGCCTGCAGCTCCTCTCAGATCTGAGCTTTGCCTTTCAAATGGCACGATGCAGATGGGACAAAATGAAGTCTCCTCTGGTGGCCAAAGATTGTGCAGAATGCAGCCCACTCTCAAAAGTGAGAAAAACAAAAATCTAAAAAGCCTGCTTTCTCTAGGGCACATCAGACCTAGAAGGAAAATACATCCTCATCACAGAAATTTCATCGATTGAGAAAATATTTTTAGTTTCTCTGGTTCATAGACTGAGTCCTTTTTGAAACTCCAGCTATGAGCACAGCATCTTGATATTATCCCCTGGGCATGATTCCTGCTGAAGTAGACTGCTAATTAGAGACCTTTCTTAGACAAACAGACCCTCGGTTCCATCTCTGCTGCTAGAATACATGGACCTCAGCGCCACCCTACCCAGTAAAGAGAGTATTGGTCTGACATTTAATACAACCACAAAGAGCATGTTCTACAGTTGATCCTCTATACAGCCGACCAAGAGGTTTTTTTTTTTTTTTTTTTTTAGACAGGGTCTCACTTTGTAGTTCAGCCTCCAACTCACATCACAGCAATCCTCCTGCCTCTGCCTCCCTAGTGCTGGGATTACAGGTGTGAGCCCCGACACCTGGCACTGTGGTATGTGATTCTGATTGCTGATGGGTGTGAGTCTCCACACCTGGCATCGTTGTATGTGGTTATGAGGGATCCAACCCAGGCCTTTGCACTTGCAAGGCAGGCACCCGGACCACTGAGCCAAATCCCCAGCCCCCAAGTGATCTTTTTTTTTTTTT
>PVIR01004181.1:0-29494 GCA_004026965.1 Petromus typicus | reverse complement strand
CGCTGTTGCTATCTCATTTCTTTTTTCACTTTTTCATACTTATCTCACCAAATATTTTCTCTTGACCTGCTAATTATCTTGACACAACTTTACTATAAATTCCAGGAGAATAGAGTCCTTATCTCACTGGATTCCTGATACCCAACATAGAGTTAGGAACATGGAAATGTTCCATGGATATCACTGGGCAAATAAAGGAAAGGCAGAGATAGGCCTCCCTGCACAATGTGATGGTGTGGTAGCCTGGCCTTCCGGAGAGCCTGAAGTCGAGCTGCTGGGAGACCCCAACACGAGGAAGGAGAACCGTGCAGCTGCCTTCTCCTTAGGACACTCTTCACCCCCACACTCAGGACAGCAGGTAAGTGGCCCACTTCACAGTCCACACGTGGATCTCTGTGGCCATACAATGTTACTTACACATCTCAGCACTGGAGGGGGATACTGCCAAATGAGTGATACCGCTCACGATATCAGGCCTGCTACTAGCACTATAAGCCACCAGGACCAAAGAAAGACCATCTCCAAAGTGTGGATTCACTCCCACTCTCCTTCAAGGGTGTCTCTCCAAATTAACCTCCTCTGCAGTTTCTTTCCCAAAGAGCTGATCCTGCCCTCTTGCAGAACCCTGAGCCTGTGGGTACTGCCAGGGGCTGCAGCAGCTGGGGGTAGGGATGACATTGTTTGACAGGAAATCAATAGGAACTTGAAGGTCATCTGGAGGGCACCGTCTCCCCACCAGGCACCTGCTGGGATGGGATTTGTGGTCCTGACCTCGCTTGGGGGCCTCTGCCCTCCTGTCAGAGCTGGTTAAGATCAGCCTGCGGAAGCAAATGCCCCGAACACCCAGTGATTTCCAGGCCACCCTTCTAAGGGACATACAGCCGAACAAAGAAGCACAATGTCTCGTTTAGTGTGTCACCAAGCTGAGCATCACTCCAAGGTCTCCCGGTAGGCCCATAAGAGAGCTGTCTCTGGTAAGCCATTTCTGAGGCATGTACTTGGAAATTCCCAAAACCATCAGGGAGCCTGGTTGTTGGAATCTGACTCCTCCTTCCTCAAGTATGTATTTTCCCAAGATCCCGTGCTCCTATTCTCTTTTTTTTTTTTTTTTTTTTTTTTTTTTTTTTTTTTTTTTTTTGAGACAGGGTCTCGCTTTGTGGTTCAGGCTGGCCCTGAGCTCAGCCTCATACTCACATCACAGCAATCCTCCTGCCTCTGCCTCCCGAGTGCTGGGATTACAGGCGTGAGCCACCACGCCCGGCACTGTGGTATGTGGCACTGGTTGCTGCTGGGGTGAGTCTCCACATCCAGTATTGTTATGTAGTTACCGAGGATCGAACCTGGGCCCTTGCGCTTGCAAGACAGGCGCCGGAACCACTGAGCTATATCTCCGTGCCCCACCTCCCTGTGCTCCTAGTCTTACAGCCGCCTTTTCCTACCATAATCTCCTTTTACAACTCTTCTGCATCATCAAGAGTCACTTAACATACAGACCGAGAGTAAAACATTCAGCCCAATTCAAAAGCTGAAGATTTGTCCTGTATAAAAATGAAGAAGAGTAGTTGGGGACGTAGTTTGGTGTAGAGCACACAGTTCACATGTCATGCATGAAGCCCTGGGTTCAATGCCCAGTGCCATACATATGTATATAAAGAGACATCCCTAACATAATTTTAGAAGGATAATAGGATGGTGACAATGACAATGGTGGCATGGCTAACACTGACTGAGCCCTCATGCTATATGCTAGGCTCCGTTTTAAAGCATTTAACATGGCTTACCTCATTTTATCCTCAAACAGTCCCATACTACTATCTCCATTACCTCCCCTCCTGTTATACAGATTTGCAAGTTGGGGTGCAGAGTTTTGGGTGAATTGCCCGAGGATGTATGTGGCACTGTTCAGATGTAACTCCAGGTAAAAGAACTAGAATAACCTAAATGACACCTTTTTGGTCAGAGGCACTGGGATCTCTCTAAGAGCATTACAGACTCACTGGAGAGTCTTAGTTATCTGTCTTCTCTGTGCCTCAGTTTCTCTTCTCCTCAGCTTCTCTGTGTCAAACAGCACAGAGATAAACCTTCCTGCCATCTCTCAGAAACTTGAGAAGAAGGTTGATAATGGGATTTCCTAAAAAGATAGCATCAGAGAAATTCAAAATATATTTAGAATAAAAAGCGCAGTTTAGAAACCATATCCACACCGAGTGAGCAAGGGCATTGGATTCTAAAGGGCTTCATGATTCTGAGTGTCCATCTCCTCAAGAGAGGAAAAAAGAAATACCAGACCTTCAGCCATGAAAGAATCAGATGGAAGCAGCTCAGAATGTCACAGACTGATTAGTCTAATGCCTCCTTTTTATTGCAAAAGAAACCATTCCCACCACACAGAGGCAGAGCTAAGATTCAGTCTTCTATACAGGCTCCTCACTCAAGAGTTTCTGCGTATCTACCTGCAAACTACAGTCCCTGGGCCCAAATCCAGCCCTGTGTCAATAAAGCTTTATCGGGAGACAGCTCTGGCTGTCCATGGCAGCTTCCATGCTATACCTGCCAGAAATGAGTACAACAGCATCCCTTGAGTGTGGTGTCACTTTCCATAGGCAACAATAGTACAAAAATACTCAATGAAAATTCTAAAAATAAACAATTCTTAAATTTGAAGTTTCACACCACTCTGAGTAGCATGCTGAAATCTTACAGTGTCCTACTGTGCCTGGCCGGAGACAACAATCATCCCTTTGTCTTGCATGATTCCCCTGTATATACCACCAGCCCAGTGCTTAGTAGCCATCATATCAGAAGTGTCTTTTCACAGCAAACATGGCTATCAAATCAACCATCACAGTGTCAGATACTGTTATACTATTTTATCAGTAGTAATTGCTGTTGATTTCTTATTGTGCCTAATTTACACATTAAATCTTACCATAGACAGATATGTATAAGAAAAAATATAGTTTATCTAGGATCCAGTAATACTCCCAGCTTCAGGCAACCACTGAGGGTGGTAGCTATAACCCCGAGGATAATGGGGGAATAGTTGTTCCAGCAGAGATTACATAGTCTGCAAACGCCAAAATGCCCCCCTCATGGACCTCTACAGAAAAAGTTGGCCCAGTCCTGGTTAATAGCATAAGACCTTGACTAACGAAAACCTACTAACTTTGGAATAAAAGAAAATGGGAGACATAAAAGTCCCACAGCTTAAGCAGATAGTTTTATAATTATCTCAGCTTGGTACAACTTCATAAAAACCCATAAATACAGCTAATAATAAAGAAAACAAGCACTAGCTCACCCTACCTATTTAATAATTATTGTTAACTACAGCAAGCAAAACTCATCACAGAGCATTAATTTTTTTTCCTCGACTCCCTGGAAAGACTTTGCATTTAAAAAATGCTGCTGGCCAATGGGTGAGAAGTTTCTTCTCATAGTTGCATGACCCTCATTTCCTCCTGTCGAGCTAGAGGCTGCGGGCTGCTGCAGCTGGAGAATGGAGAGCTCGCCCTCTCCCTGGGGAGTCCTCCAAGAGCTGGCACCCTCTGCCGGAGAGCTCAGTAACCCTCCCGGTCCCCCACATTCCAAATAGAGCCTCAGGAGGGGCAGTATAGGAGGGGCTCCTGTGCAAGCTTCCCACCCACCTGTCCTTCCCTTTCTAGACAGTGGTCAGGAGACACACAAGGCTCACAGGGGTCCCCAGCCCTGGCACTGCCTTCCCTCACCCCAGGAGAGGGGCTTGTGCCTGGCGGGCTGCGGGGGGTCCTAGGCTGAAGTCAGAACGTAGTCAGCCTGGATCTTCGGCACATCTCTCAGCCTCTCTGAGTTTTCGCCTTCTATCAGAGAGCATTATCCTTGCGAATTCCAAAGGAAGGAAGGGGTGCAAAACCAAATAAAGAGGTGAGGTGCACCCACTAGGCAGAGACCCAAGGCCAGGCTGTGGTCACTCTGAGCCATCCCAGACGCTTACAAAGCTAGACAGCCTGATATTTCTCAGCAGCTTCTGAGGCAGGGAACTCAGGGATGGGACTCAGTTTGCATGGTTTATATGAACATTATACTCTTTTCTCTCTGTAGTGCCCATGCTTGGCTGATGGATGACAAGTTCCCCCTTATTTGTAAGCTGTCTGGTCAGAGTAAAGTCACACACACACACACACACACACACACACACACACAGCCCTGATGCGTTTGTGTGATGGTTTGTGTGATGGCAGTAACAGGTCCAAGATGGTTCAGAACCAGCATACAAGTCCAGAGCCAGAGCTGAGTTGTCTAGGAAAAGGTAGCAGAGGCCATTTCTAGGTACTCTGCTTCGCGATTTGCCCCACACTTGGCCACTGTCTCTTCTTAAATGCAGAAAACAAATATGGCAACCGTCTGCCAAAGTGTGGGCTCCCAGGAAGGCCCCCAGGCTCTAAGAGAGAAGAGAGCTTTGGACTATGAGGAGAGAAAGTATTCGGACAGCAGGGTGTGGACCTGCCTCCCTGGGCTGTGTCTCTCCACACTGACACTCGCCTGCTAACTGCTCATGCTAGGCATCTGGGCCTGCTGTTTTAGGAGGCCGCACCTCCACCACCCAACCCGCCAGACACAGGGACACAAGCGGGCCCCACTGTGCTCTGGACCTCTGTCCCTGAGAAGGCCTGGAGGGAAGCGAAAACAAAGCTCCAAAAGAGGATTGTGGCAGGAAGCTGTACGGGGGAGGGTCTGGCCGAGCAGCTGACTGAGGAAGAAGCAACAAAGAAGGAAGGAGGAGGCTGGGGACAGGAGTCAATATCAGTGGAGGAAGAGTGACCTCCAGCACATGCCCCACAGCCATCAATATCTCTTCGGAGGACAGGTTATCTGGGGAATTTATGCTCTCTAATAATTACCTTGCAGAAGGTTCCACTTATCTTACCCGAAGAATCTGCCAGTTGCCAGACACACTGGGTTCTAGTGAATTCCAGCGACATGTCCTCCACCTCTGCCTCCTGCGGCTCCCTGGTCCTTTGCCCTTGGCAGCCCCTGTCTTCTAACCTCTGACTCCTCCCACTTCTGACCTGTCTTTGTCTCTCTGACCTCAGGGCACACTGAGGGTCTCTATGGGTGCTGACAAAGGAGTTGGGGTTGTCTCTTACTGACAAGATCCTTCCCAAAGTTGAGGCCAGGCCTGGGCAAATAGAGACTATTTCTAAGTCGACATGGAAAAAAGGACAGGAACAATGCTTTGGGGCAGGCAGATTTCATTTTTCTTTACCTGATTAATACCATGAGATCTGGTTGATCATTTTATTTTCTTATCTTCTTATTCCTCCCCAAAGTTTTCCCATCCTTACTGCAACCCTCAGGGATGTCCCTGGCTACTTCTTTGAGCAATATCATATGCTGCCTGGGCTGCTGGCATCTCTTCAAATGCACGTCTCAGACCTGGCTGTGTGCAGCTTGGGGGACCCTCAGTCACACTTTCTGTATCAGAGACGACCATTGCTGAGCCTTAGCCACAAACGGCTCTGGGTACTTACCCACACACTTAGGGATGGGCCTGTGTTTTACATTTACAACAATTGTGGATGGGGGTCCCCCAGTCTCCTTCTACTCAGATGAAGAAACTGACCCCAGAAAGCGAAGCCACAGGCCCAAGAGCACTTCGTTCATGGCCAGGTCAGAATTTGAACCAGGTGGTCTCACTTCAGATCCCGAGCTTGCAACCACTCCACACCACACTGCCTCTGTAGTTCATTTAACGGATTGGAGCATTTCATGCTGTTTCTATCCACTTTTTTGTACCATCCTTTTATATAATAATAATAGCTTTTAATAAAGTAATAATAATAAGTTGAGAACTAATAGTCACAGTTGCCAGGTGCCAGTCACGGGGTCAAAAGCGTTTGCCTGAGGAACCGCATCCATGCTGGAGGACAAGGCCGCAGCAACTCCGGGCTGCAGCCCTGGGGCGTCCCATGGACACAGCCTCTTCCTGGTGCCTTCCCAGCCTTCATGGCTGCAGGCACACTTTTCTCCATCCTTCCAGGGCTGGCTGCTTTCACATCCTAGAGCTCTGCTCCCTCCCTCCTCCTCCCACAATCCCTTCCCTATGGCTCTCTTTATCCATCACTGGGGGGGGGGGCAATGGTCTTTTTAACACTATGCCAACTCAGAATAGTGTTATGGGGCTAGGGATGCAACTCAGGGGTACAGTGCTTACCAAGTGTACATGTGACCCCAAATTGCTCCCCAGCACTGAAAAATATGTTATTTTTGAAATTCAAATCTTTATTGGTACATTATGAATATGCATCATCATCGCATTCAATATTGAGAGTTTGTACCAGAATATATGACTTAATTCTCATTTTTCCCCTTCCACCCCGCCCTGCAACCCCTCACCCCCTGTATACATAAGCTTTGTTTCCTTTTTTCTTTATTACTATCACATCCTTTTTCCCTTAGTTATTTATCTCTACACCCTCTTTCCTTTTAAATATTTTCTATTTCACAATATCAACTATATATACTAGAACTCATTTGTGTCTTCATTTTCTCATACCAGAGAAAAGATATGGTATTTACACATCTGTAACCTATATATTTCTCTTATGAGGATGTCCTCAAGGTACATCCATTTGAGTATGAATGACTCAATCTTATCATTTTTAATGGCAGAATAATACTCCATTCTATAAAAGAAGCACATCTTCTTTATCCAGTCTCCAGTTGACAGACATTTTGGTTAAAACCCTATGTTATTTGACTGTTTATCCTCTACTTGTCTTTCTTTGTATACAGAAAGCCTGGTCTAATTTGTTCATCTCTGTATTCTCAGTATCTAAAACTCCCCTGGCCTATGGTGGGCTCTTGATAAATATTCGCTGGACAAGTGAAATGCTTGATGTCCCCACAGAACCTTCCCCAATTCATGTTAGTTGCTAACTAGGACAGTTCTCCCATATAAACCCCACTCTCTGCTCTGCCCTTACTTCCCGAGTTTTACAGAGCACTGGGCACCTTGCTGAGTACTTTAGGATTCTATTGTTCCACATGAGGTAAGGCACTTGTCCCTAGACTCTCTTTGCTGGGTCACTGTGGGCTCCTCTTGCAGCCCCTCCATCCAGCTCCTTCCACAGTCCCAGTGGCTTTCCTGCTACCCCTTGGCCAGCCCTCAGGTCCTGCACTATTTTCCCCTTGCATATTTCCTGCTCTGGTTTTGTAATAATCCTGTTATTAAACACTCCTCTGCTTGGTTCATCTGAGCCTGCCCCTTCCTGGTGGTATCTGACATGCTAATGTCACCTGGCCTCTCGCCCACCTCCCAACTCCCATTACTACCATTGCCCCTTTGCTGCCCACTGCTCACTAACGCCCCCTCCACCTGGCCCTCTGTCAATGCTAGGCTTGACTTATTCTCTGAGGCCCATAAACAAATGTGATTGGCTGACTTGAGTGTTTGCCTGGCAGCCTCTGTCCTTCCCATAGGCTCTCTAGCCCTGCACTGATGCTGACTCAGTACAGGGGGAGAGCAGCGCCCCACCAGAGACCCACAAAGGCCACACCAAGCTGCCTGGCCAAGAGTAAGGTGGAAGCAGAGGTCACTGGTCCCCCTCTGCAGACCCAGCTCCTCCTGTGCAGAGTGCTGGGGGACCCTACAAATGGAAGCTCAAAACACTCCAGGGCCACACTTCAGTCATCATAGTACTATTTATGGAGCAACTACTATGTGGCAGGTTCATCCTGGGCTTCCATTCGCATACATTTCCTCAGATAGTAACAGATGAGGAGACAGGTTTGGAGAGGCAAAGGAATTTCATTAAAGCTGCAAGGCAAATGAGTGACAGAACAAAGATTAGAACTCAGATCAGCCAAAGCAACAGACCTTCACTTGTCACCAGCGCACCCTGACTTACAGCCAATCCCCTCATGCTGCGGGTGGCCACCAACTGCGACACAGTCAGGCAGGTGGCTCAGAGATCTGCCATCCTCGACCCAAAGACCAGTGGAATGGATCAAGGTTTGGGAAAAGAAGTGACTAGAGAGCCACAAGGTCTGTGGGTCATGGCCCTGTCCAGTGAGTGCCAACCAGCGGGTATGCCATCCTGCTCCTTCCTGCCCAGGGAAGGATGGGCACTACCTTGTCTCAGGCACACACCAGCATTTCCCCATAACCCACCTGCAGGCATGGACCCTTCCATGTCAGGCGCAAGACAATCACAAGAAAACTCTGAAGGGAGGGTGAAGGGCTGGGTGGCATCAAAAAAGAGGAGGCTTCCTACACTGGGAGCGGAACCCAGCTCAGCGCAGAAACCTCTGGCAGGTGCAGTGAACCTCAGTCAGCACCGCCCCAGGATGAACATTTGTGTGTATGCTTTTTTGGAAAACAGAACAAGACAGGTGGAGTGTTGGGAGATCCTTGGGGGCACTCATGAGCATGTGTGAACACACACGCACACACACTACCACCTGACACCAAACACTCCACGCTTAGGCCCTGACTCGCCTCAGCTCCTGACCTGGCCCCCTGGCTGGGCAGGCACTCATGCCCCAAGCGCTCCTAGAACCAGCAGCAACAACGGCGCTCCCATAAACCACCCCACCTGCCCAGTGTGGCCTTCCTGCTTGTCCTGACAGGAAGCAGTCAAATCAGCAGAGGCCACTTCCGGTGACCCCGTGGGAAATGCAGCCCTGAACTCCAACTCTGCAACCCCTCCTCATCTTACATCACTGCTGTGCCTTCTGTAGAAACAGCTCCCATGGCATTGAGTAGATGGGGGTGCGGGTGTCCTTTAGAATAAAAAACAAAGCACCACTGAAACCTGGAAGTAGGTGTCAGCTTGACACCCCTGTCCTACTGGACCTCGAACGCTTGCACTCTGATCAAAAACATTTTGTCTCCTTTTAAACACCAAAAATATAATCCTTTCCCCACCCCAGATAGATAATGGCAAACGTGATTAGATCCAATTAATTTATAGAGAAACCAAGAACAAAAGCAGAAAAAATCAATAGAATTGCCCTGCTCTGACCACAGCTGCAAATGAAGTCATAACTTGAGGGCGATTTCGGGAGGAAGGAAAGCAAAAGTGTCACACAGCAGCCCTGAGGCAATTTAATAAGGCAGCACAGTCCCGTATGGACTGGCTGGGTGACGAAGATCACTAAAGCTGACAAGACACTCCTGGGGACAGAGGGACACGGGGAGGGAAGAGGCGGCTGGGGTCGCTTGCTTTCTATTCATCATGTGGCATGAGGCTCATCGGTGGTAAATTCTCATCTCCCTCCCTCACAAAAGCAAGACATAAAGGAAAGCGAAGCTGCCGGGGTGTTAAGGACACTAGTGATTTCCAGGCAGGCAAAGGCCATATGGGCTCCCCCTGCAGCTTCACGCTAATTTTATCTCCATCCTCACACTCTCCCCCATCCCTCTTCCATATCCAGGGAGGAAGAAAGAAAATGAACAGGCCTGCACCCAACATTTGTCCTAGATCCCCAGCTGGGCCCTTGAGAGCCGCCAAAAGTGGGGCAAGAGCAGCCCCAGGGAAAAGGGACACGTTGAGCGGTCACTGGCCCCCACCCTCCCCTGCCGCTGCCTGCGTGACGGATGCGGACACATTCACCGCGCACGGAGTGGGACCTGCCCGTGAGGCCAGGTGTGAGAGCTGAGTGACCACCAGGGCCTGCAGACTCCCGCACGGCGGAGGTGAGGGCCTCACCGGCCAGCTGGGTTCTCCGCAGCCCAGCTTGCTGCCTCTGGAAGGGCTGCACACGGCTGCCCTCGACTCCTGGTTATTTATTCATGGAACTTCTGAATATGTAAGATGTGGCTAAGCCATGGCAATCAGCCACTGATGAAGGTGGGGCGCTGACCCTGGGAAACCCAGGCTGAGCCTTATTCACTTGCTGTCTGATCTACTGAGCTTTTGGAGTCTTACTTTGCTCATCTGTGAAATGGGGTAGATCGTGGCAACCTTTTCCTAGACTATAAGATAAGAACAAATGAGATAGCCTCACTGTGAACGATCACAAATATTAGCTGTCGATGCTATGATGGGGGAAGGAGGAATCCTACCTTCCACTCCCTGCCATGACCCGTGGCAGAGGACAACACTTCATGAGTTCCTTCCCAGCCAATACTGTCTGTGTGCAGGCCTTTCTAGTGAGCAGGAGCAAGGTATATTGAAAATAAGAGCTCTGTGCCTATTGGTTCAGTTCATCCCTCCTTGTCCCCAGGTGGACAGTCAGCCGCCCAGCTGGTGTTCAGAGAGCAGAGCACAGCCCTGACTGTGTGGACTCAGTGCAAAACCACTCCTTCCAGCAGACGCTTACCCTGGCAGGCCAAGGACATCTTTATCATCATCTTCATTTAAAGGGCACTGGGTCAGAAAGGAGGAGGAGCCCTCACAGTGGAAATTTGGGGATGCTCGACAGTACATGCGGGAAAGTGGCATATTGGATTCCTATGGGGTGTACAACAAATCACTGCCAGGGTAGAGGTGTGAGATAACGCAGATTCGTTATCTTACAGTTGTGGAAGGCACATATCCAAGAGTCTTACAAGGCCAATGCCAAGGTTTCAGCAAAGTTGCAGTTTTTCTCAGGTTCAAAGAGAAAACCCACTCCTTCACCGGTTCCAGATCCCAGAGCATTCGTGCTTCCAGGCTGTGACTCCTACATCCATGCAGCACTCGGGCCTCTGCTTCTCACTACATCACTTTCTCTGATTATGACCTTCCTGCCTTTCTTTAAAAGGACCATTCTGATCACCTGAAGCCACCCCTCTAACCCAGGATCATCTCCCCATGTCAAAGTCCTTGACTCAAGCACATCAGTGAGGTTGTGTTTACCACATAAGGTAACATGGTATAGTGCCAAGGATTAGAATGTGATGTCCTGGGGTGGGACCAGGGAGGCTTTAGTCTAGCCAAGCTAGATTCCACTACAAAGTTCACTGGAATTCAGTCAAAGCAACGGTGAGAAATTGCAGAAGATATGATTCTACTCTAAGCTCAAGATTATTGAAGCAAGCCTACTTTATGACAAACACTGCAAGTACAAAGCGTAGGGTGTCTAACAGCATGGGCTTGGAGACACTCAACTCTCAATTCGGATGTCAGTCCCACCATCTAGCACCTGTATAAGCTCCTCTTTCTCTAACTAGAAGGACCCACTTCGCAGGGTCTGTGTAGCATAAGGAATGCAGAATAATATGAGCACAGAATCCTTTGCTCTATGCCTGGAACATGGTAAACACTTAACACAAAGCACTGGTCCTACTACTCTACTACTTAGGTACGGTGGGGCTCAGTCTGTAAATCAACCTGCCTGACATGAATTGCTCAACAGACACCAGCAGGCCCTGTCAAGCCCAAGGAAGCAGACTGGCCTTTCCATGCTGAAGTCTGAAGGGCCCCCATAGATACATCCAAAGATCTAGTGATGGGATCTTAGTCAAAATGTAGTCCAGAAATGGGGATCTGTTTACCTTCTGTAGAAAGAAGAGAAGGGAAGGCCCGTGAACTCTTCTCTTCCACTAATTCATACTCTACGATTTTTCTACAATAAACAATCGCTCGTTACTTTTCATCACATTGTGATAAATTTGGGCTAGAGACACACTCCACAATTTCTATCAGGAATCTCTCTACTTTCCCATTTTTTTCAGTGGGAATACAGGCAGGGGACATAGGAACAAGGATTTTATGTCACTTCACTATCATGGGTCACTTGATTCCATCATCAGAGTATCTCAGGCAACGCTTCAAAAACAGAAATGAAATCTCAGATCTTCTGCTAATTAATTATCTGGGTGACTTTAAGAAATTACAGAATTTATCTGACCATATGTTTTCTCATCTGCAAAAAGAGACAAGAAAAAAACAGCCTCTCACGATTGTATATGGGTTCAGTATCACACAAAACTTATGGCATGTTAGATCTCTAGAGGCACAGGTACTATGCTAAGTGCTATACATGCATTAATTCACTTAATCCTAACAGCTCCAGAAAACACACACTCTTTATTATTCCCATTTTCCTAAAAAGTAAGTCTCTTGAAGGCGAGGATGCTTTTTTGCATCTTCACCCACTAACTCAATTACTTAGTGGTCTAGAACGATAAATCTGTTTATCAATTGTGGGTAAAAAGAATTGAGAAGTCAGTAGTCTTCATGAAGGTATAACCTACAAGGTAGGTAGATTTGGAGAAAAGGAAGAAGGAGACCACCCGGTTTCCCTGGTGAGGTAAGGTAGGGCATGGAGAATGGTTACAGAAGTAAGCCCTGGAGGGGGCCGGGGATTTAGCTCAGTGGTTCCGGCACCTGTCTTGCAAGCACAAGGACCCGAGTTCCATCCCCGGTAGCCATATACCATACTGGGTGTGGAGACTCACGCCGAGCAACCAGTACCACATACCACAGTGCCAGGCATGGTGGCTCACGCCTGTAATCCCAGCACTCGGGAGGCTGAGGCAGGATTGCTGTGATGTGAGTTTGAGGCTGAGCTCAGGGCCAGCCTGAACTACAAAGCGAGACCCTGTCTCAAAAAAAAAAAAAAGAATCAAGCCCTGGATGGATGGGAGATTTCAGTAGGAATGTGAACAGGAGACTCAATGACTGCCTTGCTACAGTGCCAGAGTCTACTAGGACTCGCTCACTGACTTGCTCTGCCCAATAGATCAGAGAGCAAGTTAGGTTACACCAATCCCAAACCCAGGCCATGAGAGGCTTCATAACTTCTACCCTACCCTCCCAGAACCCTCTCAGCATGCTTGTTGTATCCACAAGCCAGCTGGAAAGCAAGCAGAGACACAGAGCAGAGGCAAGCAGTCCCCACGGAAGTTGTCCCAAAACAACCAGCCCACAACCTGCCCAACACCTGACAGCACATGCATAAATGAGCCCAGCCAAGATCAGAAGAACCATCCTGCTGAGCCCAGATCCTGCTGCCAGTGCATGGAATAGTGAGCAAAGTGAACGGCAGCAGTCTGAAGTACTAGCTTTCAATGCGTTTGGTAAGAAGCAAAACTGTCAGATGCAAGCAGGAAATGTGTCCCTTTCATCTTTATATCCTCAACAGCCAATAAAAGGTCCGGCATATAATAGTTACACAGTAAATGTGTCATGAATAAAGTATGAAATCATGAATTGATAATTGATAAGAGTAAATTAATGGACAGCATATGATATCAAGCTAAAATTATGTAAGATCTTGCAGTTCTATTAAGATACTTTGGTTTAAGGAAAAATTTCATATTGGGTTACAAGATTCCTAATTTAAAATACACTTTCTCTGTTCTTCTTAGTCAAGACGCTGATCACCAAGTTTTAACAAATGAAAAAGAAAATTTTACAGGAATTTGTAATAATGTAAGGCCCAGCAATTGGACTCACTATTTAGAGATCTGGATTCGAGAATAAAATCTCATAATACCTGAGAGATCTTACTGTTCTCATAATTACCATTTTTACTTCTGTAAATAGATACTGAAAGAAAACCACCCTTCCCCCTCTCAACCATGCTGGATTGTTGTAGAATAAGATCGAGTGTGAAATAAGCATGTGCAGGAGAACACACCAGCTCTGAGGTACTTTCCACTATCAGTCATTCTGCTTCCTCCATCGGCAGAGTTTCCATTTTGATGATCTCTAGCATTTTTGTAATATATCATAAATTGTGTTTTTCTCTTTTGCTTCCTTTTTTTTTTTTTTTTTAACATTCTGCATTCTGGTAGCCACATTTTCAACAATAACAAGAACAAAGCTAGAAAATACTTAACACGTCCCTCACCAGCAACAAAAACTGTCATTCCATCTTAGACAGCTTGTATTTCAGACCCCAGGATTACGCACACCTGAGGTCAGACCAGAGAGCTGCACAGTTTTTCTGAGGCCAGAGTCCCCAGGGAGCTCTCCCAGTCTCCACTGGGCAGCACCAGGGCCTGCCTGCTGCTGAGCTGCCCGTGTGGCTCCTTTTTCCAGCAGCTTCTGCTCAGGTTGGAAATTCAAAGGCTTCCAATCCCCTAATGGTCCCTCGATGGCCTCGCTTCCTGCTTTGAGGTCGACTCATGGGGTCAGAGTAGCTGAGTTCTGAGCCCAGATCTGGCACTGCGAAAAGGAAGCCCTTGCTTTTGGTCAGTCCTCCCACAATGGCAAAACATGTGAGGAGTTCTCCAAGTATGCCGGGACCCTCTTGAGTAACTCCCGTTTCTGCAAACCCTCCAGCCATGTGAAAGTCAGACTTTAGGAACGACCATCAGGTGTCATACCCAAGCATTTGTGCTCGAGTTGGGGCCAGGTGGCCTGGGCCCTGAAGCACTGTGCTCTCTGACCCTGCACGGTGAGGGCTGAACAGAAGATACCAGGACAACTACTCAAGCTGAGGGGTGAGTGGGGGTGCAGAGACGGGCAGCCTTGGCTTTGCTTACAGTCTTGAGTCTTGCCTCACAGGACATGTCTACAGCCCGATCCTCCCACCAGCCCATCCTCCCTGTGGGCCATATGCATTGTCTGTCCCCCCATCTAATGATGATACCTCCAGCCTCCTCGGGAAACACCTCTCCTTCAGCATCCGTCCTGCAAAGTTAACCACCCCTCACTCTGCCCCTGATTTCAGACACAGGCTAGTGACCAGCGAGGGCAATAAGAAAACCACCTCCCAGGTCTGAGCAATCAGCCCAAGGGTGAACATGTAGTCCTAGGCACATAATGAAATGATAAATCCTGGAACCACTAAGGAAAAGCAGTGTTATCTCTTGGTATGAAAAACAGCATATAATATACACAGTATACAGTGATGTAATATAACACAACATACACCTGTAACTGCTGGAAAGCACTCATGAAGCAGCCTCTTTGCAAAGGAGGCTAACATAAATGAAAGAAATGCTGAAGGACAAAGAAAGATGGTGCCAAGGTGACCTTGCTGAGCCCCTGGATCTAGGCGAGAGGAAGGCAGGTGCACTTAAGAGCACAAATTCACCAAAAATGTAATACAAGGAGAAACTATGTCAGCATTTTCAGGCAGCGACACCAGATGAACAAGAAGCTTTACGGCTTTTTTTTTTTTTAACAAAAAATCTCTCTCTCTCTCTTTCTCTCTCTCTCTCTTTCTCTCTCTCTCTCTCTCTCTCTCTCTCTCTCTCTCTCTCTCTCTCTCTCTCTCTCTGTCTCTCTTTCTCTCCCCTTCCTCCCCAGAACCTACTCAGATCTGGGCAGCAGCCACAGAAACTGGAAAAGTTACAGAAGATGCAGGTGCTGGACTAGAAGAGAAATGTCACAAATGATACCTATGAGGCTCTTATGGCAAAACAGGGAAGTACAGAGTCTGGAGTAGCTGGTAAGGGACACTGAGTGGCTCAGAGATGTGGGGAGAAAACAGAACCAGAGTAATAGAGGAAAAGCTCAGGACCAAGATGAAGTCTGTCCCTCAACTGTCTGGCAGAAGGTACCACCAGGACCTGAGGGAGGTAGCTGGTGAGTCACTCAGAACCACACTGAGAGCTGTTCATCGAAGCTATACTTGCTCACAGGTCAGACATGTGCTCAGAAAACTACATATCATTTACTCCACTATGAATGAGATTCCTCCTTTTGTTATCCCAAAGTTCTGAGCAAAGGAATCCTTCCAGGGATTGCCAAAAAGATATGCCACTGCCTTGTGGATTCAACTGTCTCTTTGCTCAGGAAATGGAGAGACAGACCAGGAGACAGCCTCACAGTGAATGGGCTCTGCGCATGGCCTACCATTTTTGAGAAGCCTGTCTTGGACACAGGCACAGAACACAAACTGGCATCTCACATCTCTAAACAGCCAGAGACCCAAACAGAGGAGAGAGAAAAAATAAAGCTGCACACACAGATTTCCCAAAGATATCAAAGCAGGGCTGCTGTCAGAGGTAAGAAAAAGCAGAGTCGTCCTTCAGGATCCACAGGGGGCTCGTTCTGGAACCCCATCCATACCAAATTTCAGATGCACAAGTTTATTATAGAAAACAGCATGGTATTTGCACAGACTCCATGCACACCCTCCAATATACTTAAATCATCTCTAGATCATTTATAGTACTTAACACAATATAAATGCTATGTAAATAGTTTGTTATACTATATTGCTTAAGGGTTAATGACAAGAGAAAAGGATATATGTGTTTAGTACAGATGTAGTTGTTGTATTCAAAATATTTCCCATCCATAGTTGGTTGAATCCACAAATATGGAACCCACAAATACAGAGGGCCAGACATACAAGCACTGTAGGCGACCATCCGTCAGGGCTGATGCCACCCCAGCAATGTATCCAGCCTCAGGGTGATTCAACTCAAGTACAGAATGAACCACAGAAAATAAATTCCTGGGGCCGGAGACTTAGCTCAGTGGTTCTAGCACCTGCCTTGCAAGCACAAGATCCTGAGTTCAACTTCTAGTACAAAAAAAAAAAAGAAGAAGAAAAAAATAAATTTCTGCTGAGTAGTAAAGAGAATCTCCAACAAAGGGCAGCATGTGAGTTCCAGCACACAAATGCCAATGGAAGGACCTCTGAGTATGCAAGGTAATGAATGACTGTCCCCAAGACACCACAAAACAGGAGTCACCCACTTTCTGTCTCTGTTAGGCAAAAGCTTTCTTTCTCAATAAATTTTTCCTACTCAAGAAAAACAAAAAACCATGCCACAGAACAGATCAGATCTGTGGTCTCTGTCCTCAGAACATTTCTATTTGAGAAAAATTAACATGACTAGTGAGCCAGTCACAGTTAACGTAGACAACCTGGGAGACTCAAGACATGAGCTCTTTCAGGCCTTGTAGACCATTACTATGATTTCTGGGCTTCAAGGTTCCTCATTCATGAAGTGAGACATTTCATAGCTCGCTAAGTTTTGTCAGTACCCGCTTCTCAGACTCGGTGACCCCCAGGGTTCTGGCCAGCACTCATATCTTGTGCTTTTGAGTGTCTGTAGATATCAATGCTCTGAATTAGCTCCTAGAGCGAAAGCAAAAATGTCTGAGCCTCCAGCTTCTCACATCAACACAGATCTTGATGCACACCCTGGGCCTGAAGCATTCTGAGCCTCCCTGAGGACATGGATTTTCTGCCCTGGGTATTTGTTTTAACTTATTAAGAGAAAATAATTTGGCTGGGGGCCGGGGAGTTAGCTCAGTGGTTCCGGCGCCTGTCTTGCAAGCGCAAGGACCCGGGTTTGATCCCCGGTAACCACATACCATACTGGGCGTGGAGACTCACGCCCAGCAGCAACCAGTAACACATACCACAGTGCCGGGTGTGGTGGCTCACGCCTGTAATCCCAGCACTTGGGAGGCAGAGGCAGGAGGATTGCTGTGATGTGAGTTGGAGGCTGAGCTCAGGGCCAGCCTGAACCACAAAGCAAGTCCCTGTCTCAAAAAAAAAAAAAAGAGAGAAAATAATTTGGATACTTTTTAAAATATATACTAAGGGAATGCACTTGTTTATTTTATAGGATGTAGTTCCAGATTACTGGCTGGGTGAGAAGCAAAAGTCCATTGGCTCTTGCATGTATCAACTCCTCCAAGACCAAATGGCAGAGATCTTTGATCTTCCATCTGCTTACCCATCTTAGTTTCACACCCTGAGCTGAGGAATTCTCTATCCACCCTTCAGGACCTCGGCACCCAATAATCACCTCTTGCCATCATCACTCCCATGGGGTGCCGAGTCCCTGCCCCACTGCCCGCCTCTCCACCCACACACATTCTAAGGCTGACAGGCAAAAATGTAAGACTCCCAGTTAAATGGGAACAACTAATTTTTAGGACAGCATCTGGCTCCCAGGCAGCACAAGAGGCAGGGTCTGTCAAGCACAGGAAAGGACTCCTTTTCTTCCAAGTCTCTGCTGAGTAGCCTTTGTGTCTCTGGGTTTCAGTGTGGTCCATCACCACCTCTCTCTCTCTGGGGTGAGGCATGAAGGCCCACAGCTTCTGAGGCTGATGGTGATATGGGGGAGGGGGTCATTTCTGTGGCGCTGGATCCAAAAAGCTACTCTGGTTGAGTCAAAAACACTTCTAAGTAGGATGACTAACCCTAGTGCAGGGAGGTCTGGGGAAGAAGGGGAGTGAGAGGCAAGTATCACCATAAAACCTTCTAAGGGAGATCACAGTCCGAGAGATTTCACTACAATAAAGAAGAAGCAATGTGTTGCCTGGCGACAGTGCACATAGGCCACAGAGATCTCATTCTAATTTCTAGCTACAAGAGGCAAGCAGAACATGGTTCCCAGCCCGGGATTCCATAGGACCAGGTGGACGTAACATTTACAAATCTTGCACCTGCCAGTCCGAGTAGCTGAAGTAGAAAACCCACAAGCAAGAGGACAGAGTCCTTCATCTCTCATCAAGATATACTTACCATCTAATCCAGGAAGCAGCCTCCTCGTGAGCATTTGGTGGGCTTATGAAAAATAATTGCATGAATGAATGAATGAATGCCTATGTTATCCAATACATTCTAGAAACTATCATGAGCTGTGTAGTACAAAGAGCTCTGAACAACCCAAGTGAGAAATATAACATATCCAGTGAAGGAGGTTGACCTAGATGACCTGGGAGGCCATCTACAATCCATGAGCCCTGAGCCTGTCATACCAAGCAAACAACTTCATGAAAGAATTTTAAACACTTCAATGCCACAGCTCAACATCGAAGGCTGAAGTCACTATGCCCAGCACTAAGTGGTTATACTAGAAGGGAAGATACAGAGAAGCCAAAACTGGGTCCTTAGGTCAATGAGGGACAAACAACTGGAGAAATAGGACACAAGTGGACGCAGATCCAAAAGAGAGAAAAAGAAAAATAATTCAAGATGTAGCATGGCTGTCCAGGCACACATACACCACACAAACACAGACAAAGATTCCCCCTTCCGGATCCTCACTGCGTACCCCACCCCACCCCCCAGCCAGCCCATCACTCTGTGACAGTGCCTCTTTGTGGAACAGAACAATAGGTACATTATGCCAGCCTATAATTACCCTAGGAGAAGAGATAGTGAAGTCAAGGCAGAAGCGAACATTGAAATACTGGAGACCATCTCATGAGAAGCAAACAACAACAACAACAACAACAACAAGTTACAAAATCTCTACTCTAAATAAAGACTGAAAGCTGCCAAAGCCAGGCCCCTTTCACATTAATAAGAGGGTGTTTTTTCCCCACCCGTGCACATGATTATTTAAGCACAAGGCCTTCTTTCATTGGATTGATAGTGTATTGGGAGAGGGAGTTGAGATTGCATTTTTTTCTTCTAATAAGGAGGCAGAAAATAGTCACAAAAGCCAGGGAAATGACTAGGACACAGCACGTAGGAAACCCTCAAAGGTAGCTGAATCTGATTCTACTGGGTGAGTCCTCTCCATGCGTCAAGGGATTCCTTCTCACTACTTCAATGAAATGAGTTTCCAGGGACTTTGGTATAAAATATGCAGGACTCTGGGTAGCGTTGCAGTTTTCCACAACAGTGACAGGGAATCAGAACATCTGAGTTCTCTTTCCGACGTCACTAACTACCTGTCCCTGTGATGGACTCAGTAGCTGTGTGCACCATATCTTCCATGTGCAAGGCATCAAACTGGGCACTGAGGGAAAGAACAAAGCAGCAGCCATTTCCCTTTCTGAGTCTCAGTTCCCTTGTAGGCAAAATGAGGTTGTTCCAGCAGCCCTAGAGATACACACTTGCTTCTAAAGCCCAGGGGCAACATTGGCCTCGCCTGAGACCTGCCTTCACAGGCATGGCAGAGATCTGAGAAAACTTGCTGCTTCTAGACCTAACCGGAAGCCACACCCCCAGGCAGGCAGAGTTGGGAAGCAAGAAACAGCAAGCCAGGTGCGTAAGGAGACATTTTTGAATGGTCTGGCAAAGGCACAGTGTGAAAACAGGATTGTGTTTTCCTACGCATCTCTGGTTGTAAACAAAAGAGCTTTCCTCTTCTCTCATACCATGGCCCCCTGGGTTCTGCCTCTTAGGGAAGCCAGACAGAGCCTCTCCCTCCCCTCAACCCCTCCTACTCCCACACCTGATTCCCTTTCACCTTCCCTACTCACTAACACAGGAAGTGTGTGAGCTTCCAAGTCCGTGAAGGGCCTAGCAATGATCCAACCAGAATTTACATATCTGATCCTCTCATCTGCCCGGTCCCAGCCTCAGCTCTTCACCTTCCTTCCTTAGAAGTCACCTCACCTTTGTCACTACCTCCCAGACTCTACAGCCCCTTCTGGGTGGTCTTGTCTTCTCCACACAATCTCGGAACCTCTGCAGATCTTGACTTTACTCATGCATTTAGTTCCCTCCTTGAAAGTCTCCGAGCTGGTGCTGTCTGGATGGGATCACATAATAAGAAAAACCAGTCCCTGTCTTGCAATCAACACCATTCTGGAAGTGTAGAAGGCCTCCAATGGGAACACCACTAAATGATGCCTCAATCTGACGGGCTTTTGTGTCATTCCTTCCCCTCTCGGTCCCACTGTCCCCTCGCACTCTGTTCATTTTGCCAGTCTCCTTGTGAGTCCCTGGAGGGTCTGGAGTAGGCCCATCTCCATATCACTTGGTGCTTATATTTGTTGAAGTGCAGTGAGGTCATCAGGTAATTTAGCATAAATTGCATCCCCACTCCAAGAAATTCCATCTCTGCCCCTCCATCCCTCAGGACAAACAACCTATCAGAAAACTGTTCTCAGCTTTATTCCTCCTTAGCCCAAATGAGGACCTGTCTGCCTACAGGGTCAAGAGGTGAGTTCTTTCTGACCTTGGACACTTCAGGAACCACCACACTAAACTATTCAGAAAGATTCACTGATCAGACATCAGGGGACCTGCAAGGAAATACCGGTATTGAGGACACACTCGAGCTCATGTCATTGAATCATTCTGTAATTACCTTACTTACTAACTGGATGTTCTTGGGCAAAGTCCTTCCACTATTTGTTCTTGTTTCTCCACCCAGAAGGATTGAAATATCTGTCTTTTAGAATTATTGTGAGGATTTGACAAATTAGCACTAGGTGCCCGGTGCTGTGTGTAGTGTATAACAGAGGAGCAATGATCATTTTGTTGTCCTGGTTGATGTTTCCATGGCCCCTGTCATGTTAAAAGGAAGAGATGAAAAATGAAAAAAGGAAAGAAGAAGGAAGAGAATGAAAAGGAAGAAGAAAGATGAGAGGAAGGCACAACTTTGATCTTTGCTTTGACTTGGTTAGTTTGGACAGGAGGGCCTTTTGACAACACCTAGGAAACAAAGCTCTGAACTCACTGTATTTTAAAAATACCAAGTAATATGAGAAGTAAGTGCCTTTCACTCCCTTGCTAAGAGTCTTCCTCTCCCTAACTCCAGGGATGTAAAAGATAAGCTCATAGATGGGGAAAGGGATTCAGAGTTAAGAAAAGGGTAAAGGTCAGAAGTTGAAGAAGAATCAGGGAAGGGGAAGATCAAAGATGAATTCAAGGTCTGAAAGGAGAGGCTCAGACAGGGACTGAGAGTCCAGTACACACATGAGGTGAAATTTAGGACTAGCTGATTGATGGTCAACTAAGAATCTTAACTTTTCTCCACCACCCTCCACCACAGCATCAAAATGTCCCACTGTAAGAAGAGATGAAGAAGAGTGTGAGAGGGAGGGAGAAAAAGAAGAAAGCTTAACTATTTTAAACAAGTCATTTTGAATTCAAGGAGCGGAGGCACAATGCCGACCAAAGCTCTCCAGTCCTTGTGGCAGTCTTGCAATAGGTGCTCACAATGGCATCTGCAAGAATGTTCTAGAAAACAGCTCACCACAGGAGGCATGAAATGCCTGGTAGATTTGGCAGTCCAAGAACAGGCATTAAAATTTTAATAGTGTGTGAGAATACTTCATTAATTACTCTTATGATGAGGTAGGATTTAGAATAATGGCCTAGAAACTCCACCCAATGTTTGTGGGGGTGCTGCATAGTCTGGGAGAGAGGAAAAAACAGCTTGCCACTTCTGTACAGATCCATCAAGAACATGTACCGAGGCCTAATCAGCTTTATCCCCCAGGAAACCAGGCAGAGGACTCTGGGCTTGCAAGGATGCCCACTCTCAAGACCTGTGGCTCAGATCTGAGCACCCTACAGTGTCCAGGGACACCTCTGTTGATTTAGGCTCTAGATCTAAAAATGTCGTCTACCTGGTAGGCAACGTTATGCTTTCTTTGAATATGATTTAAATTCAAATTGACATTTAATCACCACTGTGAGGTAATAAGAGGGTGGAAAAAGAACACAAGGTTGGTGTTTCAAGACAAGGTCTTTGGGGGGTGGTTGGGATTAGATAAATTCACCCTTGGGGAGCCCCCTG
The DNA here is from genome assembly GCA_004026965.1 of Petromus typicus. NCBI lineage: Eukaryota > Metazoa > Chordata > Mammalia > Rodentia > Petromuridae > Petromus > Petromus typicus. The sequence goes on along the minus strand of PVIR01004181.1, from coordinate 7,176 downwards.
AATGAACACTGGTGTCTTTCTATATAGAGGAAGAAAGACCAGAGGAAGGAAGACACGTCTCGGCCATGTGTTGCTCTGCAGCATCTTGTAATTCTGTCAGGAAGAAAGCCTCACCAGATACAGCCCCTCAATGCTGGGCCAGAGCCATGAGCCAGAATAATACCCTCTTCTCTCTAAGACCCAGCCTGTGCCTCTGTTTGCTCGTCTGGTTCCGCTAGGCAACACTAACTTAGTGATGCCTTTCAGCTCCAAGATCCTACCTTCAAGAGCATTGCACCAAGCACCGATTCTAGATACTGAGGACACAACTGGATACATCATTCCCAGGCTGATATTCTAGCCAGAGTCCTGGCTCCTAAGCCTAGAGTGATACATTCATGTATCTCAGAAAAGGAGATGGGGCAGGGACTTTGCAGGGTAGAATCAAAAGCTCATGAGTGAGCAAGTCATCCCTGTCCAGTCAGTAGCAAAAACAAGAATACTTGTTTCTTGAGATTATTTTTTTTTCATTCACTCGTCTACTTTTGGTTGCTGGAATGGACTGGGCTCATAGAGGTGTTGTTTGTTTGGTTGTTGATAGGTTATTATGTTTTGTTTTGTTTTGTTTTCTGACAAGAGGGCTCAAAGTGGAACCTCTGAGACAGAACAGCAGGAAGATGCTGAGAAAGGCAGGAGGAAGAAGAGGGCCACAAAGCAGGGATGGGGGTGTGGTGCTCAGTGGCAGCGCCCAGGGGAGGACCTGGTGCTTCCGCTGGAATTCCACCAAGACTTTCCTTTGGAATATTCACACCCCTACAGTCACAGAGATATTTGCATATCACACTCACCCAGGTTTCAGACCTGCTCCCCCCACCCGGCCCTGTTTATTGCCTGCTGGCGCCAGACCAATTCTCTCCCTTAAGCTCTTACGCCAAGCAGAGCAGGGGAAGGGTGAGAGGTCACCAGACCAGCGCAGCCACACGGGCCACACTGTCTCCCACACTCAGCCCAACGGCCTGCACTCCGCCTGAGCTCTCAGGGCCACTACACCAGAAGGAAAGTGGCCATGAGAGACCTGGATAAGGAGGAGGGGTCAGGTCCCAGGTGCCCTTTGTTTCAGAACTCTGTGGCAAAGAGCAGATTCTCAGCAGCATGGGTGGAAGACTAGGAGGGAAAGGTGGGACGAGAGGAAATTGTCCCCTGGTGGTGAGCTGATGAGCAATGGGCCTCAAGTATTTGTGTAGAACCAGAGTCTCTGGGGAGCTGGACTGAAATCTAGACTCGTGGGCCCTGCCCCCATGCTCATGCGACATAATAGACCGGGCAGGAGAAACAGGGATCTGATTTTTGTATGGCTCCAGGTAATTCTGATGCTGGGGCGGGGGCCACTGCTCACCTTTGAGGTGCCCTGTGGATAGGAGAGTAGAACTGGAGGCTCTAGAAACAAATGTCAAAATCTCTCACTAGTTGTGTGGCTTTTATCCATTTATGTTTCTGTTTAAAACCTTAACTGTGTGCAAAATGAGGATAATAAAAGTCCCGGTTTCTTAGGATTTTTGAGAAGAATGAATGAGAAAAAGGGTGGAAAGTACTCTGCATTGTGTCTGGTACTAGTAAGAACTTGGTAAGATGCTCCTCTTATTCAAAGGAGCATATAAATACCTTCTTCCATATCCATCCTATGCCACACCGAAGATGCAGGTGGATGACAGTGAAATCTCAAACACAGAGAGTACAGGATGCCAAGGAACGTCTATGCCTGCCAGACATGTTCAGCTCACTGGTCCAACAACACACCTGCTCTGGATCGCTCCAGCTCAGAGTACTCCTGCTGATGTGCCAGTGCCCAGGAAAAACAGACACACACAGATAGGGATTCTTCTGTCCAAGATATGCACTCTCCAAGCCTTGGGGCTAAAAAGGAAGAAGTGGGGGAAGGAAAAGAGTGAAACACACCTACATTTGAGTCTAAAACACAAATGGAGTGTTTCTGCTTCCTAGCAGGTACTCACAGAAGGAAAAATAAAACGAGCTTTAAGAGATAAAGATCAGGGCTGGGGATTAGCTTCTGGTGCCTGTCTTGCAAGCACAAGAGCCCAGGTTCCATCCCCTGGTAACCACATACAATACTGGGTGTGGAGACTCACCCCAGCAGCATACCACAGTGCCGGGTGTGGTGGCTCATGCCTGTAACCCCAGCACTTGGGAGGCAGAGGCAGGAGGATTGCTGTGATGTGCATTTGAGGCTGAGCTCAGGGCCAGCCTGAACTACAAAGCAAGACCCTGTCTCAAAAAAAAAAAAAAAAGAGATAAAGACCAAAAGCTCAAGAATGAGAGTAGAAATGGAGTCCATCATTCAACAAATACCTCCATTAGTGTCCTTATTTTTTAAAAAATGTCTTATCCCATCCAGTTTGTACCCTGTCTTGACCTTCCTATTGAGAGCTCACCCTCATGCTCAGAAGATCCCTGTCCACCATTTCTGGAAATGCAGTCATGGTGTGTACTAATGTCCCCACAGAGGGGAGAATCTAGACACCGAGACACCACACAGGGAGATGCTGAGAGGGGAAGGCAGTGACCAAGTGATGCTTCTGCAAGCCAAGAATGCCAGTCAGCCAGGCCCTGGGGGAGGGTCAGAGACAGATTCTCCTCTCAGTCCATAGAAGGGTCTCGCCTCACCAACGCCTAGATCTTGGACTCCCTTCGTCCAGGCTGTGACAGACTGACTTTCTGTTGTGTAAGTCACCCGGTCCACGGCACCCTGTTACAGCAGTCCTGGAAATGGATGCAGCGATCAGAGCCTGGCTGTCGTTCATAACACCGATCACCAGTGGGGCAACCTGGGAACTTCCAGAAAGTCACTCATTTACTTCTCTATTCAATGAACCAGACATCATGGAGAAATTCACAGATAAATGAAACATAGTCCCTGCCCTCCAGGAGCTCACTGGCGTACAAACGTCGCATTACAGAGCACCAAACACCTCCACCTACACTCTCTCTTGGAGGACTGTCAGCCTTGTATGGAAGGAGGAAGAGCAGGTCTTGTCATTCCCAGCCTTTGGGTGAGAATGCTGAGTTTTAGAGAGTTGGAGAGAGCTCAGGCGGTCTTCCTAGTCAGACTGTTAGGGACGGACGGCTGTTTCTTTCAGCCTGCCTTGCTGCCTCTGGGCAGCCTCGGGGTCTCTGCCTCCCCTGTGAGCAGAAGCTGCAGCACGGAGGCAACTGTGCTGCTAGATCCAAGATCCACTCCCAGTACACGCCAGAGGGCCAGAAGGGAGGCCTGCCAGGTAGGCCTGCTAAAGACGAACACAGCCGTCACAGCCAAGTGAGGGGCTGGCACAGCCTGCCCTCCACCTTCTCTCCCTTAACTGCTGGTGCTCCCACCGCCTCTCCTTGCCTTCTGCCCGCCCCTTGTTTCTCACACAAGACAGGTTCCTAGTAACAGTGCTGCCCTGTGTTGTCAAAATAGCACAGAGCCAGAAAGAATTCCACAACGAAATCTATGCTCCTCTGCAGTGTCCCAAATGCCTGCCACTGTGGCAGCTAAACCCGCTAATGTGCTAAGCATTTTTTGGCAGGGCTGCACAGCAGGGCTGGTATTTTGGGAGCTGGGAGGGACTTGGAGGTGTCATCCCTAGCAAGTCTGGGAAGGAGGTGGAGGCAAGGAGAACCAACCCGGAGCACTTCGCGTGAAGTCACTGAGCTGCATTTGAGGCTTCCTGAAGTACAGCTGGTGGACACTGAGCAGTCCCACGTGGTGGGGAGGACTCAGCAGGGCTTGGAGGCCTCACAGGTCATGGCTGTGGGGCAGAGGGCACTGAAGAATGCAACTTGTAGGGGATACTTTTTCTGCTGACGCAGAGCAGTGTGTAATGCTGCCCGGGAGGCTGGGCGGCCAGGGCTTGGCCCTGCTCTGCTTGCCTGAGTCAGCAGGGCCAGGGCCCATGATGACCAAACAAAGCACAGAAAGCCAGAAGTCCAGAGCCAACAGGCAAGATTCCCCTTCCTTCAGAGGGGCTCAAGGACAAGGGCACTAGTGAGAGCTCTAAGGGAGTCCGAGGCCTAGGAACAGGATGCGGGACAATGGAGACTTTGGTCCAGGGTGTTCTCTGATCTCCCAGAAATGCTCCTATGTGAAATGCCTCCACATTTTCACCTTTGGAAAATGGTTCCAGCTATGAGGCCAGGAAGGGGAACAACTCCCAAACCTGAGAACACACAAGGTCCTGGTGTTTATTCGCCTCTGCTGGGCTCAACCCGATGCGTCCTAGAGAAATCAGAGAGCTTTGGGAGAGTTGGGGTGGGCCTGGAGGCCAAAAGGTAGGACTGGCGAAAAGTCCTTCCCAGAGCCATTTGGTGACAGGAAGTGTGCTGAGAGACGCGGTGATGTTTTTCCCTGTATTACTTAGCGTGGTCATTCTGGGAACACATAAGCCAGTAAAACTCTGATAGGATTCAATCTGGAGGGGAAAAAAACCTCCTAACTGATAGAAACTGCTGAGAGTTTGCAACTTTTAAAGCCTCTCTGGTGAAAGGATCTTTGGAAGCTTTGCAAACCCTGACATGCAGTGAGCCAGCTACCTCCTGGGCCATGGTGCTGAGAGCTCTTTTGCTCAATCAGAACAAACCCACTCATAAATATCTGGTCCTGACCTCCCTGTGGCATCTATTCCTTTCTCGCCTATGTGCCTGCCTTCCTCAAAATGAAGTTTCCTCTGAGCAGTGGAGGTGGTGTCACGGTGGCTGCACGGAGACAGGGGTCCAGACTGCAATCTCAGCTCTGCTACTTGCTAGCAGCACTTACCCTTTTGCATCTTATGTTTTATTCTACAAAAATGAAATAATGGGGCCAGGGATTTAGCTCAGTGGTTCTAGCGCCTGTCTTGCAAGCCCAAGGACCCAGATTCGATCCCCGGTAACCATATACCATACTGCGTGTGGAGACGCACGCCCAGCAGTGATGGCGGCTCACACCTGTAACCCCAGCACTTGGGAGGCAGAGGCAGGAGAATTGCTGTGATGTGAGTTTCAGGCTGAGCTCATGGCCAGCCTGAACTACAAAGCGAGACCCTATCTCAAAAAACCTAAAAAACAAAACAAAACAAAAAAATGAAATAATGGGAGCCGGGGATTTAGTTCAGTGGTTCTGGCACCTGTCTTACAAGCGCAAGTACCAGGGTTCAATCCCCGGTCAACCACACACACTACTGGAGATGAAGACTCATGCCCAGCAGCAATCAGTACCACATACCACAGTGCCGGGCATGGTGGCTCATGCCTGTAATCCCAGTACTCGGGAGGCAGAGGCAGGAGGATTGCTATGATGTGAGTTGGAGGCTGAGCTCAGGGCCAGCCTGAACTACAAAGTGAGACCCTGTCTCAAAAAAAAAAAAAAATGAAATAATGAACCTGCTCTTGCAAAGTCAGTGGGAAGGCTAAATGTGATGGTGTACGCTCAATCTTGAGATGCAAAGACCAGGGGCAGATCAAGGAGGTCTAAGAATTTAGTATATGGGGCAGCAGCCAGCAGCCAGTAATTTGGTTAGCAGAGTCACCTCAGCTGAGTACATCACCCCACCTAGCTTCCTCCAGCTCCACCCATTCTGAGCAGGGCTACTTTGCTTCTCAACTCTAGGCTGACACTATCCAGGCTGCATTCTCTCTGTCCCAGAAGGAGCACTATTCCATAGACTGTCATTTGAATGATGTCCCCAGCAGTGGACATTTGTAGCCCTACTTTCTTTATATCACCTACATGGGAAGCCTCAGAACATTCTTTCTTCTTTGGAAACCCACAGCAATTTATCTGCACCTCTCTTATGAGCTCACCCAGTTCTATAACCTCATACTGTGTGTGTGTGTGTGTGTGTGTGTGTGTGTGTGTGTGTATGTGTGTGTGTAATTCCAAAAGAAATCAGATACAACTTTTTTATTTCCTCTACTACCTAGCACAATGCTAGTTCATTTTATGAGGGCCAAATTACCCTCATACCAAAGCCAGTTAAAAGCTTTACAAAAAATAAAACACAAAAATAACCTTTCTTAATTTTAAAAAGCTTAACCTTTACACTCTCTATAAAAATTAACTCATACTGAATCATGGAGCTAAATCTAAGAGCTAATACTATAAAACATCTAGAAGATAGTTTGGGAGAAAATTCTTTGAACGGAGGTTAAGCAGAAGTGTCTTAACTAGGACACAAAATGTGTGAACCATGAAGAAAACATCATTTACACCATCTGCTCTTTAAAGGCACTGATATGAAAATAAAAACACAAGCCACAGATTGCAAGAAAATATTTGCAAGACATATGTGTCTGATAAAGGATGCCTAGTCAGAATATATAAAAAATTCCTAAAACTTAATGAGACAAATGATCAATTTTTTAAATGGGAAAAGTAATCAAATAGATACTTCACAAAAGGAAGAGCTATAGATGGCCAAAAAGCATGTGAAAAATGTTCAACATCATTAGTCATCAGGGAAATGCAATTAAAATCACAATGAGATACCATTAAACATCTATTATAATGACTAAAATTAAAAAGACCGACAATGCCAAGCACTGGTAAGGACGTAGAGTCGCCATAATTCTCATACACTGGGCCAGCCACTGAGGAAAGCAGTCTGGTGCTTTCTTATAGAGTTATGTTTGCATACATGACCCAGCAATCCTACTCCCAGGTATTTGCCCAAGACGTGAAAATATATGTCCACATAAAGGCTCATATACGAATGTTCATATCAACTTTACTCATAATGGCCAAAACCTAAGAAATAACCAATGTTCATCAGTTAGTGAGTAAAAAAGAAAATAGTGATATACCCATACAAGAGAAGGCATCCAAGCCTGCAATAATATGGGAAAGTCTTAGAGCATTGTATTAGGTGTTTATTGCTGCTATAAAAAATTGCTGTAAATTAAACATCTTAAAATAATATGCTTATTATGTTACAGTTCCAGAGGCCACAAGTCCAAAGGCAGTGTCACTAGGCTCAGGTCAGCGTTGGTCAGGTCTGGCTCCTTCGGGAGGCTCAAAGAAGGAGGTGTTTCCTTCAGCTCCCAGAGAAACCTGCCCTCCCCAGCTCATGGCCTCTTCTCCACGGGTTGGCATGCTGCCTACCCAATCCCTTTCCTAGGCTCTGCTTGAAGAAGCAGCAGTCTAGTCTAGTCAAAGGCACAGAGGCC
>PVIR01004180.1:0-81604 GCA_004026965.1 Petromus typicus | reverse complement strand
GATCACCAGTCCAGACTACCCAGTGAGATTGTCTCAGTGAGACACAACTGAGCCCACGACCACAACACCACAAAGTTCCCAGTTGATTTATCAATCATTTTATTAACCACAGGAAGAATTACGATAAATCAGAAATTCATAGAGGCTGAGCATCCATAATCTGAAATCTGAAACTGTTAGTACACTGACATGAAAATCAAAACATTTCTTATTTTGGAGCATTTCAAATCATGGAGACTAGGGATACTCAACTAGTAAAATTGATACAAAAATACAAAAGCTGGTCAGGTGTAGTGGTGTATGCCTAAAATCCCAGCACTCCGATGGCTGAGGCAGGAGGATTACCATGAGGTCAGGTCAAGGCCAGCCTGTGCTACGTAGTGAGTCAATGCCAATCTGAACTACACAGTGAGACTCTGTCTCAAAAAAAAAAAAAAAAAGAAAATATGAAAAATTCTGAAATCAGAATATGGATACTCAGACTATACTATATTTTTAGTGGTCAATCTACTAAATTTCTTCATTCTTTAAACCCTCAGAAAAAATATTTTTAAAAAAATTACCAAAATCATTTCCCACTGGATGTGGTGGCTGACGCCTGTATCACCAGCACTCGGGAGGCAGAAGCTGAAGGATTGCTGCGAGTTCAAGGCTGAGCTCAAGGCCAGCCTAAACTACAAAAGCGAGACCCTGTCTCAAAAACAATCACTTCCCATAGGCTCTCTGCACTGCCAGACCACAATGAAGCCTAGCAACACCAAATGCTCCAGTCCCTGTTATTCCAGAACAAACAAGAAAAGGCTAACCTTCAAATTACTCAGCTCAGGAAAACTATAACTATGAGCCCAAGATAAGTATGTACTGAAGGCAGTCACTATTTTTGGTCATAAGACAAAGTTCCAAGCCCCAGACACAACAGCAAAATGCAAACGGTGACAAGCTAGCCAGGACAGGCAGGTCACAGAAGTTTCAGCTGCCCCTTCATGTACCTACCTACCCTCCAACCTTCCAGAGACTGAACACAATACCAACACACTTGTATTACAAATGTCACAGAAACCTCACTGACAGCATAGAATATCTACTTAAGTAACAGTTACATTTGGCAATGATTTTATAAGTGTTTTTTGTTGTTTTATGAGATAGGGTCTCACTATACAATTCAGGTTGGCCTTGGACTATGTAGCCAATGCTGGCCTCAAACTTGCAGCAATCTTCCTGCTTCAGCCTCCTGAGTGCTAGGATTACAGGCGTGAGCCGCTATACCTAGCTATAAATATACTATAAAGAAGAATTATTGCCAAAGACCAAGGATTATGCAAAGTAGATTTTTCCTTTTTTAAAAAAAATTCTATTTATTTATTTTGTTATAGTTTTTTTTTTTGAGACAAGATCTCACTTTGTAGTTCAGGATAGCCTCAAACTCAGAGCAACACTTCTGCCTCTGCTTTTTGAGTGCTTGAATTATAAGCATGAGCCATGTCGCCTAGTACTGTGTTATGTGCTTACCATCAAACTCAGGACCTTGCGCTTGCCAGGCAGATGCTGGAATCACTGAGCTAAATCTCGGCCCAATTTTTCCTTTTTAAAATGAACAGCTATAACTTTCCCATCGGACTCTCTAATCCAACACATCTGTTCAATACTTTGAAAAATGCTGAACTTCAACAAAAACTTTATAGCTGCCTGGGGTAGCTACAAAAATGTATTTTGCTTCATATAAAAATGCTTTGAAAGGGCTAACGATTTAGCTCAGCGGTACCAGGCCTACCTTGCAAACACAAAAGTCCTGCGTTTGATCCCCAGTGTGGGTGAATGTTTCCAGGGCCAGGGACAAAGCTCAGTGGCACCTTACCTGCCTGGCAAGTGCAAGGTCCTGAGTTCAATACCGGGTACCACGGGGGTGTGGTAAAAATAAATTAAAAATCTTTCATATTCATTTTGTTTGGAAATATCTTTCCATAAAGAGGAGGACTACAATTAATAAAAGTGATTTGTTCTGTTCATTAAGAAAATAATGCTAGTGTACTTCACTGCGGTTGCCTTTTTTTTTTTTTAGGTTTTTTTTGAGACAGGGTCTCGCTTTGTGGTTCAGGCTGGCCCTGAGCTCAGCCTCAAATTCATAACACAGCAATCCTCCTGCCTCTGCCTCCCGAGTGCTGGGATTACAGGCATGAGCCACCACACCCGGCACTGTAGTGTGTGGTACTGGTTGCTGCTGGGCGTCAGTCTCCATGCCCAGTAAGGTATGTGGTTAATCGGGGATCGAACCCCGGTCCTTGTGCCTACAAGACAGGCGCCAGAACCACTGAGCTAACTCCCTGGCCCCTGCCTTTTTTTTGAGGCAGGCTCCCGCTTTGTAGTTCAGGCTGGCCCTGAGCTCAGCCTCAAACTCCCATCACAGCAGTCTTCCTGCCTCTGCCTCTCGAGTACTGGGATTACAGGCGTGAGCCACCATGCCTGACACTGTGGTATGTGGTACTGATGGCTGCTGGGTGTGAGTCTCCACTGCCCATTATTGTATGTGGTTACCAGGGATCGAACCGGGGCTCTAGTGCTTGCAAGACAGGCGCCGGAACCACTGAGCTAAATCCCCGGCCCATGTAGCTACTGTTTTATTGTTTAAATAAATTCAGGTTTATTTTCTTTTAATGCAAATCTTTTCTGTAGTCAGCTACTGGACGGACAGAACTGATGAAATGTACACGTGCTACTGCCAATTCACACAGAAGCCCTCTCCTCCCAAGGCCCCAGGTTGGCCCTCATCTCTGCAGTCCTCAGGGGGGCTGGGTGCTGAGGGTACACAAGGCCCTGTGCTCAAACTCCAGGATCAAAAAGGAATATTGACCTTCAGCAGGCAGGATGCTAATAAGACCCACGAAGACACATGGCATGGATTTAGATTAACTTTTAAATTTTTCCATTAATTATTCTAAGTGAAAAGTAAATTACAAATAGGTTGAAATATGTCAAGGACTGTTATAAATACAAAAATGAGGTAAGATTTCAATTTTAGTCTCATGCCTTAGTCAACTCTCAAAAGTGCAAGTCATCGTGGAGCCAAAATTTGGGTGCCGGGATTCTTGCTCTGCTGAGGAAGAAAAGCATACTACATAAGTATGATCTCTTTGCTTGCAATAATTTTAGCAAAGTTTAAATGTAAGATATTTAAGAAAAGTGAATTTCTGAGAATCACTCTAGAAGCAAACAGCAAAACTCATAATTTTTTCATAAAAAATCATGACCTAGGGCAAAACAAAACAAAAATTGATCTCACTACATAAGTTATGTAATAAACATAATAAGAAATTAAATATGGTCAAGCTACTCAGAATATAACTTAAAAATGCAGGTTAAAATTTATTTTAGTAAAGTAATGGACATGCACTGCAACTCAGACCGAGGTCAAAATACTGATGGTAGAAGGTGACTTATCTCATGTATACCACTTTAAATTTTCTACAACAAAACATGTTTTTTTGACAGAGATAGATGAGCCAATCTTAAATATTCCCATGAAGGAATATGGCCTCCCAAACACAATCTGTAATATTAGCAATCTAAGTATGTCACAATGATTTGTTCACATCCATGCAGATCAAGAAAAATATTTCTTTACACTGGTCAACCTCTGCTAGGAAGCAAGGCTACAGTGAAATATCTGAGTGCCAAAGACCTTTGAAAGAAACAAACTCTCAGGAGGAAACCCAGGGAGTGCTGGGGGTGGGGCCGATGGAGTGTGTCCCCTTCTGGACAGGCCAGCAATACAGCTCTGCGATGAAAGGCGTTTGCTGGCGAGCATTTCCAGACAAACTCTCATCCTAGGTGCTGCCCTGACAAATGCTGCGGCCGTCACACATGTCTTCCCACAAGGCCAGAGCCACACCCTTTCCTGGGCTCTTCCTCACCTACAATGCGGTTTTAAAGAATCAGGAGAAATCTCGCAAGCAGCCACGCTGCAGACAAATCGGTGTGCTTTTTCGGGAGGTCACTACTTGAGGAGAAAACATCACATACAAATCTTCTGCCCCCCTCCACTTGGTGCCTTACCCGGTTTTCAGCTTTAAATCAGCAATCAATACAGGGTTACCATGAGGGCCACCCGACAATGCACACAGACAAGGAAAGCAGGCATGGGACTAGAAACTGACATCAGGTTAGCCGGTGACCTTGGCCAGTCCCCGGAACGCAGCCCAGGCTTCCTCGCGAATAACGAGTATGGAAGCACACACCACAGCAAGGAGACCGTGAGCACCGATGCCTAGGTGTGAGCATCCGCCCGCAGCGATGCTTCCAGGAGCCGGCGGGCAGGGTCACCCCGCCGCCTCGGCCCGGGGTCCGCGGCTCCAGGGCCAGCGAGACTGCTGTTGTCTCCGTCCGAGACGGGAAGGTTCGGGCACCAACACGCAAGCTGCCCGCGCCCAGTTCGGCCCCGCCACATCCCTGTCGGCTCAGGCAACAATCGAAACCCAAGAACTCATGTGACACAGAAGCAGGGATACGGCCTCCGCCCGCGCTCGGCCGGGAGCCGCCGTCTCCACCCAGCTCGGCCATCTTGACAGGCCGGGGAGACAAAGCGACCCCATTGTTTGGGGGTGACGGCAGCATGGAGCCCCCATCCTGTCGCGTCCCTTCCGGTAGCCAAAGGCTCAGGGCGCGAAGGGCTCGGCGAGGGCGGGCGGGGCGCGGCTGAGGGGGCGGCCCCGACCCGCAGGAGGTCTGCGAGCAGCGGGGAGGCCTGTCCCGGGCGTCCGGGTCCCACCTTTGAGGGTGGAGCGCTCCACCAACACAGTGTGCACCTGCGGGTCGGCCAGGAACTTGCGCATCTGCTCCAGCGCGCTCTTCTCCTCCAGAGCTGCCTCGAGCGCGGCGGGCGCCTCTCCGCCGTCCTCTAGCAGCAGCGGCACCAGTTTGCGCAGGTGCTTCTGCAGCACCGCCACGTCGGCCACGTTCTGCACAGCCGACACCTCCAGGCCGGCCGAGCCGTCCTCTCCGCCGCCGCCGGGCTCCGACATGGTGCCGAGCAAGCGGCCGTGGCCGCCAAGATGGGAGCGAGCGGGCGAAAGAAAGAGAGGGAGAGAAACGGGAGCCGCGCCACCGTCCGCTACCCACGACAGACTGCGGTGCCGGGAGGCGACTCCGCCCTAAAAGCAGCCGCCGCCCGCCAGCCACACCACCGGCGCTCGCTCGCGCCTGGCGTCATGACGTTAAGCGTGAGCGGGGCGCCTTGTCGAGCGGCCTGCTGGGACTTGTAGTCCAGGTGCTGGGCGGGGCCCGCGTGTGGGAACCAGGCGGCCCTGCGTGGCTGGCTGGTGGGAGCTGGTGGGTCACCGCTGTGTCCATCTTGTGCGTTCCCGAAAATTCCATGAACAGTGAATGAATGATGTGTAGACCCAAGCTGAACTGGCATTGTGCATACTCAGATTATGCCTGGCACTGTTCTTACCACTTGACTTGCGTTCTTTCCTGAAGCAAATGAATGAGAAAGTTGTAGAAGGTGCCTAAATGTAGGCTCCACTGATCTGTTATTAGATACACACGCAGGTGGCGGGGTAAGAACTTCCTCCAGGACAAGGACCAAGACAGAAACCCACTCCAGGCACTGTGATGCCCCTCTGGGTACTGGGGCCTGGGTCTCTCTGTGCTCCGTGGGCTTGGGCTCTGGTAGCACCAGCAGGGCTGGGCCTGCTGGCTGTGATACGCCACGCCCTCCTCCTCTACACTAAGAGGAAAGAAAGGCCAGGACTCGGCCTGCCCACATTTTTAGAGACAAGAACTTCTTCTAAGGGCTAGGAATTAGTCTTTGAGTCTAGATTCAAGACTTGACTTCTGTTAGGGGGAAGAAAGCCAATGACAGTCTTTTAAGACCAAAGCACAGTGTCACAGAGCTGAGTCCTGACTGGTGGGACGAGGATGGTATGATTTGATTCTACCAAATCATCTTCAGAAAACTGTCCAACCTATAATAAACTTATTTCTGCATAATTACTCAGGGCCAGGCCCCAGGGACTGGCGAAACATGGAGGCTAATCAGATGGTTTCTATCTTGAAGGAGCTTGTGAAGGAGACAGATTAATACTCCATCCATCCTCCTGCACTCCATCGGTCCACCCTGTGTAATAGAACAGGCAGTTCTCAACCATCTTCCAGAAGAAAAAAATAAACCAACCACAATAAGCCTGTGCTCATAACAGTGAAGAATCGTTCATGCCAAATGCCCATGGCATGCCAGGGATGATGCTGGGTTCTCTTATGCCTATCCTTGAGGAGTAGGAAGACAGATGAACAGGAAATGCGATCAGGGCCAGTGGACTTTGAATTGGCCTGGCACTGCTGAGCTCTGAGATCCACAGGGACCTGGTAGCTGGAGACGGCAAGCCGGCTGCACCATGAGTCAGCACGATCCGTTGACTCAGCCGCTCAGGCATCCAGAGACTTGGGCATCTGCAGCCTGGCCCCAGGCCAGGGGAGCCAGCACAGGCTGGATCCGCAGTCCTGTGCGCTGTGCTCAAAACTGAAAGTGCTCCTTATTTCTAAGGAATTGAATCAGAGGATCCATCTGTCAGCAAGGGCTCATAAAGGGCCAAACACACGGTTTTCCGATTTCTAAAGATGTTTCTGGTGTCTAATGTGCACTAAGAATGGGCAGCTGATTGGTTGCTTGCTGTGCCCAGGCTGGCACCAAGGGGCTCTCTGGCCCGGGAGGCTGGTCCTAGCACACCCCAAACTGGCCCTGGCTGAAGATGGAACGCCCATTTCGCTTCCCACACATTAGCTGGTTTCATTTCTTCCTGTCAGTGGTGGGATCAGGATCTGCTTTTGGTGGGCAGTGTCGCTGGAGTGGAGACTCTAGAAATTGATGCGCTCCCTGTAGAGATGAGACAGCATCATTTTTCATCTCTTTAAAATATTCCACAGCCCAAGTTGGTGCCAGGCCCATCCTCTTCCCGTCCTTCTCCCAACCTGGACAGCACAGAGCCCCTCAAGGAACTCTGCTGAGCCAGACCCTGCAGGCTCCTACCGTCTCCCCTCTACTCCAGGTTGACCCCATTCATTCATTCCATAGCTGATTCATCCTTCTCTCTCTCTCTCTCCCTTCCTCCTTCCTCTCTCTCTCTCCCTGTCTCTCTCTCCCTCTTTCCCTCCCCCTCTGGTTCTTTGAGATAGGGTCTTTCTATGTATTTCAGGCTGATCTTGAACTATGTAGCCCAGACTGGCCTCAGACTTGGGGATATCCTCTTGCCTCAGTCTCTCAAATATTGACATTACAAGTAGGTCATCATGCCAGGCTAGGGAGGTCTCCTTAGCTCAAGATTCTTGGCCTCGGGAGGGGCCACTTGGTGCCTTGGTGTGCAAGCAGTTCCCGACCCCCAGGAGTAGGTGCTAGGGCAGTGACAGCCGGTGGTTGGAGGGCACATCATGGATTTGAACTTTTCTGGCCACTTTAAGGCAGGAGGCATCATGGGGGCTGCCAGGGCTCCCTGGAAGCTGGGCAGGAGCTCCTGCCTACAGGAGGCCTTGGGGTAAAGCTTATTGCAGGTCCATCCTCTTCCGCCTGGTCTGTTAGTCTTGAGCCTCAGCGAGCCCGGACAGGCCGTGGGTGCCCTCTGGCGGCCCTCAGGGGAGGCGCCCCGGCCTGGGAGGGGGCGCTCGTCAGTCTGTCGGCCTCGCCGCTGGCTCATCTTCTTGGGGTTACAATGACAGTGACAGAGGGGTTGCCAGCGGCCCCGCCGCCCGCGAGGATGCCCAGAGCAGCCCGCCTTGCTCTCGTCCATCCTCCGCGTCCTTGGCTATGTGGCCATCGTCCTCACACCAGCGCTCCTGCTCCCTCCAGGAATCTCCCCGACACTCGACCAACTCTGACGCCCCTTCTAGAGCGAGGAAGAGTGGGGGAGGGAAAGGAAGAGAGGAGGAGGGAGGAGAAAGGGAGGGGAGGGAGGGAACTCCGCCGGCCCCGCCCTCAGCGTCCTCCGCACCCCTCCCCTGCCGGGGCGGAGCCGGACTCTGCGCAGGGCAGGTCGCGGCCCTCGCCGGTCTGCGGCCGCAGCTCTCCCAGCCTCCGGCTTCGGTCTGCGTCCGCCGCTCTCCCAGGCTCCAGGTTCGCTGCAGGTCGCGTCCGTCAAGCTTGCCAGCCGGCTACGATCTCCGGGTTTCTCAGGGGCCAATTTGCCTCTCCCGGTCCCGCGCCCTATTTTCTCCATCCTTGAGTTCACCTGTCTTCACCTTTTTACTGTTTGACTGTGTAGTACTGACGTTTGAGGCCCCGGCGGGAATTCCTTTCACCCCTTCCGCTTCCCGGCCATCCTTTTACTCCTGCCTCTCTCGGTCCATGTGTTCGATACCTGCTGGTTCTGCTCCGTGTGTGTGTGGTCCTTACCCCTCCATCTCTTGACCACCTTCCCCTCTGAGAAAGATCTACTACCCTTCTATCATCTTTATTTTTACTCTGGGTTTCTCCTATAAGAGAAGCCATGTGACATTTAAATTTATGAGTCTGATTTGTTTCACTTACCATTCCAGTCTCCCTCTGGGGATGTAGCTCCCCAACGCGCCTGCCTGGCATGCACGAGGTGCTGCGTTTGATCCCCTGATACAACAAAACAAAACAAACATTATCTCAAGGTGCATTTACTTTCCTACAAATGACTCGTTTCTCCTTCTTTATGGGAGAGTAGTATAATCCACTGTGTATAATCACATTTTCTTTGTCCATTCATGAGTTAATAGGCATATAGGCCGCTTCCAAGATTTAGTTGTGATGAGTTGTGCATTGCAATAAAATGTATTTCATTCTATTTTTCTTTTTCTTTCTTTCTTTCTTTTTTTTTTTTTTTTTGAGACACGGTCTCACTTTTGTAGCTCAGCCTGGAAATCACAGCAATCCTCCTGCCTCTGCCTCCTGAGTGCTGGGATTACAGGCGTGAGCCACCACACCGAGCATTGTGGTATGCGGTACTGATTGCTGGTGGGTGTGAGCTTCCACGTCCAGTATTGTTGTATGTGGTTATTGAGGATGGAACCTGGGTCCTTGTGCTTGCAAGGCAGGTGCTGGAACCACTAAACTAAATCCCCAGTCCTACTTTTAGTTTTTAAGGGAATCTCCATGGTGGAAATTTCCATAATGGTTCTACTAGTTTACATTCCCACCAATCGCATACAAGACCCCTTTTCCTCTGTAGTCTCACCAGAATTTGTTATTTTTTTATTTTTTTGAGACGTGGTCTTCCTTTGTAGTTCATGCAGGCCCTGAGCTCACTGTATATCCCTGGCAAGCCTTAAACTCACAGCAGTCTTCCTGCCTCTGCCTCCCAAGTGCTGGGATGACAGGTGTGAGCCACCACGCCTGGCACTGTGATATGTGGTACTGATTGCTGGTGGGAATGAGTCACCACACCCAGCATCATTGTATGTGGTTACTGGGGATGGAACCCAGGACCTTGCACTTGCAAGACAGGCGCCGGAATCACTGAGCTAAATCCTGGCTGGAGAAATAAAGTTTTTATGGATTTTTTAAAAAGTTTTTTTTGAGACAGGCTTTCGCTTTATAGCCCTGAGCTCAGCCTCAAACTCACATCACAGCAAGCCTCCTGCCTCTACCTCCCGAGTTCTGGGATTACAGGCATGAGCCACACGGCCAGCACTGTGGTATGTGGTGCTGATTGCTGCTGGGCGTGAGTCTCCATGCCCAGTATTATATGTGGTTACCAGGGATCGAACCCGAACCCGGGTCCTTGTGCTTGCAAGACAGGCGCCGGAACCACTGAGCTAACTCCCGGCCCTATGGATGAAATGGAGTTGAGACTACTCTGAATTAGGGTGAACTCTAAATCCAGTCTCAGGGTCCTTTCAAGAGGGAAGCTGGGCCTAGTGGGTACATCTGTAATTCTAGCATTTGGAAGGCAGGAGGATCACCATGAGTTTAAGGCCAGCATGGGCCACATGAGCATCAACAAAACAAAAAGGCAGAGGATGTAGCTCCGTGGCATCATACCTGCTTGGCAAGTGCAAGGTTCTGAGTTCGATCCCTGGTGCTTAGGGGTAGGGGGAGAAAAAAAAAAGAGGAAAAGGAGCAGGAGGAGGACGAAATATTCTTCATGCCTGGGGAAAGAATCTCATGTGACAACAGAGACAGGGTGATGTGTCCACTAGCCATGGAGGCCATTAGGGACAAACACTGGCAGGATCTCTCTCAGGTACAGCAAGGACCAACCGCCCTGCAGCCCTGAACTCTGAGGTTCTAGGCTGCAGGGGAGGAAAGGCGAGTCCCTGTGTCTCAGCCATACAGTTATGGTCCTTGCCGAGGCAGCCCTAGAAAAGCGGTGACAATGCCCCAAGAGTTTGACCAGGGGGCAAGTCCTGCACCATGGAAACTGTTCAAGAGAAACCTCAAGGCTGTGTAAAGGAAGAAGACAGGGCTCCTTCTGCTACAAGATGGAGTTAAACATGGCTTCCTATGGTTGTGGGACAGACTACTTCATTTCTAGACAGATTAAAATGACAAGTTTGCAAGTGTGGTGGCACATACCTGTGATCCCTGCAGTCTAGGGGGCGGAGGCAGTTTCATGCAAAGGCCTTGGGTTCAATACTGTACACATACATAAATACATACACACACACACACCCCTAATCTGTCTTACTGTGCTCTTCAAAAAACAGGAGCCAAAGCCCAGTATGTCTGACACGGGACAGAGACAGGAACTGCCAGCAGATCCTTGCAGTCTGGCACACTCCACCTGGGCTTCCTGCCCTGCTGAAGTGCAGTGAGGTCTTGTGGAATGAGAAGTCTGGCAGAGCCAGTCTCACCCCTGATGTCTCTGGCAATAGTCAGAAACCACAGGTGAGGACAGTAAGATTTCACCTGTGCCCTCCAGGCCACGAGCCCAAGGTTGCCAACTCTTTGCCTGGGATTTCGGATGGAGTTTCACGGCACCTCAGCCTCCACATTGCACCATGTGACCGTACTTCCTGTGCCACATGTTTTGACCAGGCAGAGGTTTCTGATAGCATCTTTACACTGAAAGTGGCAAAGGATGGCAGACTGCAGTTGGCACCAAGCGGAACACGAGGGTCACGGCCTCCGGCTGGAGCACAAGGTTTCCTACGGAGACAGCAGCCAAGACGGCCAAGGGTCGCGGCTCCGCCCTGTGACATCTTCCTTTAGGGTCAGTTGAAACGTTGCCTAGATACCTTGTTCTGCAATACAGATTGATGGACAGCAGGGGGCGCTGCCCAGGAGGAGTGGCTGAGCCACTCAGAGCCGCCACTGGCCCTTGGGCCTCTGCTTAAAGGTGATCTATGTGGGGTTTGTTTTTCACGGGGCCAAGAATGATACAAATGGGACAAGGATGCACATCTTCCCCCAGGGAGGAGGCAGGGCTGACTCCCGGCGACGCTGCCATTCTGTCTGCCATGTGTCTGAGGGCTGTGGAGACACCATGTCAGGTGTGCGGGCACCTACTGCAGAAGGGGAGCTCTCCTGGTGCCCAGTCCCTTCCAGCACTCCTTGGTCGCCCTCACGCTCTTGCCGAGGGCCCTAGCTCACTGGCAGTTCACACTACCCTGCTTGTCTTGTTATTGTCCCCGTGTCGTTCACTCTGATTCCCTGTAAATCCTCGTACTGAAAGCAGAAGGCCCTGCTGGTCTCCCAGGCTTCCCTTGCTCAGGAGAATCTACCGCTGAGCTGCTTATATGGCGCACACACCTGTAGGCTGAGGCAGGAGGACCACGCCTAGCCAGGGCGATTTAGAAATTTAGCGGGACTGTGTCTCAAAAACAAAAATAAATAGGGCTGAGAATGTATCTCACTGAGAAGGATCTCGGCGCAATTAAAAAAACAAAAAGCGACCAAGGGTCTTTAGTCAGGCATGGGGTGCAGAGCACCCTGGACGCAGAGGGCCCCAGGTGCCAGATGATGGCAACGCAGGGAGGGGCGGAACCACAGGAGCCCTGGCTGGTGGCAAACGCGCCATTGTGGGGTGGGGCTGGGTCTGAACCAGGGCTGGCTCAGAGGCTGTGTACCGAGTGTGCCGCCCATGTCCCGAGCTCTGATTCGGGTAACACACATTTTGTTTCACAACAGCCCCAAGTACAGGTGTAGCAGTGCCACAATTCAGAGCTGCCAAAGGGGAGCTGGGCATGAGGGAGCAGGTGAAGCTCTCAATACGATAAGAGAAATATGTGCTGATTGCTATGGCCTTTGTTAAATTGCCAACCTCTTGCAGTGCCGAATTTCAATTTAAACTTCGTCATGTGCAAGTAGAAGAGAAAGCACAGTTTGTATAAGTTTGGGACTATCTGTGGGTTCGGATGTCCAGTGGGGTCTTGGAAAGTCTCTTCCATGGGAAAGGGGCCCTGGCATGACTCTTATTTTGTTTGAGTTTGGACAAGGTGCTTCTATGTGACTCAGGCTGGCCTTGACCTCGCTTGGATCCTCCTGCCTGAGCCTTGTGCTGGCATTACATGTGTTTGCTGCATGCCTAGGAGATGGCAGACAGATGCCCCTCCATTCGCTTCAGAGCGAAGCCCAGTGGGAAGGTTAAAAATATAAGTGTTTATCTGAAGCGAGACCTTCCTGCTTCATTCTGAAGAATGTATAGGACCCACAGGGAACTGATATTTCCACAGCATGGGCTGTGTGTGGACAGGCCCAGGACTTGGTGTCCTGCGGGATGTGACCCTGCTGCACCTCAGGAGTGGTGCCTCTCGCTGGGCGGTGACCTGGTTCACAGCATCCCACAGTGACAGCCGAAGATGCCAGCCCAGCAGTGGAGGGCCGCCTTTGGCAGCTGCTGTCTTAGGAACTAGATAAATGACGTGGCCTCCTTTGCCTCTGTGTGGTTGCATCCTTCTCGAGGAAACGCTGCCCTTTGGTCCCCACTACCTCTTGCTATCGTGGAGTGTCTGTGTGTTTAGGAACTGGCAGGGGACACAGCCCTACCTCCCCTGAAGGTGGCGGGACATAGAGGTTCATTGGAAAATCTTGTCACCTTCATTCATCAGAATGGATCGATAGAGGCCTCTGGCGCTGCTGATCAGCAACTGCTGTTTCTTTATACTCAAACTTAAAATTTTTTCAGCATTGAGGACTGAAACCGGGGCCTTCATACTTAGCTACTGACTGGACAGAGGATACGGTTCACCTATTTGGCCTCTCTGCACACCTCCTCCGTGAAGGCAGCGAGGCCCCTGGTGTCCCGCTGGTGCAGCCGCTCTGAAAACGGGCTGCTGAGGCCAGATAGGTTTGGGGTCTATGGAGTCCAACAAGGCCGCTAGGGTCCTCCTCCTCGGGGCTCTCCATGCTTCCCGAGGCTGTCACTCCAGACCTGGGGCCACATGTGCATCTGAGGACCCAGCTGGCGACAGTGCCTTGATGGTGGGGCTGCAGGCTCAGGCTGTGGAGATTTGCTCAACATAGCGCTGTGTGGGTCTCATAAGCAGGAGCTGTTAGTGGAAATTTCCTTTTTTTTCTGCTGGGCTGGGGTGGCGCCAGGGTCTCACATCTGTGGGGGCAGCACTCTGTCCCTGAGTAGAGCCCAGCCTTATTGAAGTCGCTTTATCTCCTCCATTTTAGCGATAGTTCTAGTGACCTTGAACTCATGGTAATCCTCCTGCCTCAGCCTCCCACGGTTTCTCTAATGTAGGTGTCCAGCTCTTCCCTGTTAATCCTCACTGTGACTGGCAGAACAGCTATGCCTATTCCGAGGCATCGTGAAGCACCCCTTTCCTGTTCCCAAGATGGCTCTGGGGTGTTCTGTGAGAACTGTGGTGAGTGGTGACAGAGGACCTACTTTCTAGAGGAGCCAGTGCTGCCACCTGCACCTGTGTGACCATGCCAGGCCCCTCACCCTCTCTTTGCCATGTTCCTGCTTCAAATGAGACCAGTGAATGTGCCACCCTGCACAGTGAGGGGCGCATGAGTCCTGTTTGTGAGCTGCCTTCCCGCAAGGCCCGCTATCTAATGTCTGTTGGTGGTGGTGGCAGAGCTCGTGCTCACCCTGATGCCCCAGTGGGTGATCCATACTCTTGGAACACAAGGCCTCTGAGGGGCCGTTATGTATGTATTTTTAAATTTTTTTGAGACAGGATTTTGCTATGTATTTCAGGTTGGCCTTAAAACTCATGAAGATCTTCCTGCCTCAGCCTTTCAAGTGCTGGAATTACAGGCATGTGCCACCCTGCCTGGCTTGTTTTTTTTTTTTTTTTTCCCCCTGGTATCAGGGATTGAAATCAGGACCTTGCACTTGCCAGATAGATACAGTTACACTGAGATATATCCCTGGCTTCATATTCTGTTTTTAAGTAAAGATTTCCTCACCGAAATGCAAAAAGTGTGTCTCGCTTAAATTGCTTCATTCTTTGGCTTTAAAAAATTTATGATAGGCCAGGGATTCAGCTCAATGGTTCTGGCACCTACCCTGCAAATGCAAGGTCCCAGGTTCGATCCCTAGTAACCACATAAACAATAATGGGCATGGTAGCTCATGCCTGTAATTCCAGCACTTGGGAGGCAGAGACAGGAGGACTGCTGAATTTGAGACTGAGTTCAGGACCAGCCTGAACTACAAAGTAAGACACTGTCTCAAAAAACTTTAAAGAAAAATTATGAATATACATATAACATTTTAATCGTTTTTAAAATGAATAATTCTACAGCATAAGGACACCTGTAGAGTGGTACAACCAGCATCACCCTGCATTTCTGGTTTTTATCCTCCCAGACAGAAATTCTCTACCCATCAAACAGTAACTCCATCACCCTCAACTGCCCTGATTAGTTTCAGGCTGGGCTGCAATTTTTGATCCTCCTGCCTCAGCCTTCCAGAATTGAGTTCATGGCCAGCCTGAAAAACATAGTGACACCCTGTCTCAAAAAACCAAACCAAAAAACAAAACAAAAAACTCCAAACCAAACCAAAACACCAAATGGGCGGACGTACTTTATTAACCAGCATTACTTTCCTTTGAAACTGCCATCCATCCAGGTGGCCTTAGGAAGCGCTGTTAGTATGGAAACAGAACAAGCTTGCTGTTTGCTTTTGATTTTCCAGAGGTGACTCTGAGCCACAGCAACTCCTCAATCCTGAGCATAAAGGGGTGCCTCTCCACTCCCCTGGACACACACCCCAAACACATGCAGCTGCACCTTCACTCCTTGGGCCATCGGACCTGCGTGGCAGCTTTGGAGCCCTCTGAGTAGTGCAGGGCTTCGGGGCTGGGTGGAGCCAGGCCCCTCTCCCCAGCCTGTGCTTAGAGCAGCATCAAGGAGAGTTGAGGAGCTGGCTGCCAGCCACTGCCTGGCCTGGGCCAAGGTGGCTGGGGCTTTGGCAGACTGTCTGGGAGGAGAGCCAAGACCACCCAGAGTTTCAGTGAACTTGGGTAGTTGCTTGGCTTTTGCCAGTTCAGCCAGATGTGAAACAGATATGCCATGTGCAGCAAGGCCAGACTGCGGGTGTCAGCGGGTACAGGGGACCAGTCTCTCCCTCCTCATGACTCGGCAGCAGTCACTCAGATGGGCTGAGATTGAGTTTCTGTCCGTTCGTGTAGCAGATGCTTGAACTGGAAATGAGGCAGAGGTGCCCTGGGAAGGGGAAAATCCGGTGGGAACAGACCACTTCTAATCCTCCCTTCAGGATGCCTCTGGGACGACTGCCTCTTCTCTCTGTACGGCCACCACTGGGTCACCCTCACCTCCTAAGCATCCGATCGCAGTCATCAGTCACTGTCCTCAGTGCCTATTACCAGGCAGGGACGACCATGCCCATCTGTGAACACTGCAATGACCTCTGATGGCTGAGTCCTTTGGTGCCAACTGCTGCCATCTCTCATGCTTGCCCAGCCCAGGGCCCTTGGCACTGCCATGCCCTCTGCCTGCAGTACTGACCCTCCCCTCTCTATTCCTTTTCTGGCAGTACTGGGAATGAACCCAGGGTCTCGAACTTGCTAGGAAAGCACTGTGCAGCCAAGCCGCGTCATGAGTCTTGTAGTAAGTCCTTACTTAAACGACACTTATCTCTATATCCTTCCTATAATTCCTGAGGTTTAGTTTTTTTTTCCCATAGCACCATGTTCCAAGATATTACAGGGTTTTGTTGTTGTTGTTCTTCTTCTTGGCACTGGAGATTGAATGTAAGGCCTTACCACTGTGCTACCTCCCGGCCCAGGAGTGGGCTTTGTTGATCGTGCTTCTCGTCTCCAGACACTAAAGGCAAGTTTTGTGAAGGCAGGGATTTCTGCCTCTTTTATCTAGTGTGTGAGGCCCGAGACCATTTCTTTTCCATTCACGCTTCTTCTCTGCTGCACCTCTCTTCCTGGCTCTGGAGGTAGGCGCGTAAGGGGCATGACAGCTCTGCCGCGGGGGCACGGATGCCTAGGAAGCACAGGGGAGACAGTCCAGGGCCACGGAAGGAAACTGACTCACTCTGCACGAAAGTAGACCCCACCCTGATTTCCCAAGGTGCTAGTCCATTCCGATTCTCCCCTCCCCTCCTCGGCTGTTGCCCCGTAGTCACCTGTGGGCCCTCCCCACCGTCGTAGAGGCAATAAATCGGCCACATCAAGTGGGCACGGGCCTGTCTCATCCGTGTGTACAATGGGCAAGGGACTCTGCCCGCCTCGACGACCCAGCCCGGAATCAGTCTTTCTATGTCTGAGGGAAAGTCACTGAAACATTCGTCGGGCTTTTACTACGCAAAGGCCGAACCCACCCTGCCACCTCTGGCTTCTCCAAATCCGGGTTTAAAGCCAAGCCACTATCCTCATCACGGATCCTAGGGCACGCTGTCACATGACAGCCAGGTCACGTGCGCTCTCAGACCAATCCCTACGCTTGTAAAGAAGACGCTTGGTGATTGGTCCACTTCTCAGAGAGGCCTACTCTGAGAAGCGAAAACCCTGTCTCTTTTGGCCTTCGTCTCCGCGATTCCGGTGCGTCTCGCTTTCTCGCGAGACTCAGTTCGGGTCTCTGAGCTCCACAATGCACCGCGCAGAGCCAGGTAAGGCCGCAATTCACAGGGTGTGGCTTACGTCATCTTTCTGAGCCAGCTCGAAATGAAGTCGCTTCTCAACTGCGATATAAGTACAGTTTCCGGTTCTCTAAGGGAATCGAGCAGGTTTCCTGAAGAAGGTATAAGGTTATTTTCCTTCGTTCCTTTTGCTCTGCATCTAAGACTTCTGAAGCCCTCGGCTCTTTGTGTGATGGCCTGGGCTGCACTTATTTTAATCGTCCCGACTGGATACGGTTCCCTGAATCCGGGCTGGGGCCTCCTTAAAGTTGCACGCAGTGTTCAGGCTGCCTAGGCTTCTGAGTTCTGGGCTGTGCGATCGGTCTAGAACTACCCCGGGACCGCATTTAGTACCGTCTGTAAGGTGCTTTTACAACGGAGGCGAATAGCCTATTTCACATTCTTGTTTTCTACATACATTTCGACCTCTTTCCACAAGAATACTTGCTATTGCCTGTACAGAACTTTATTCTTTTCCTTTTTTCTTTCTGCTGTGGATTGTACCCTAAGATCTCGCACATGCTTCGCAAGTGCTACACAACTGAGCTACAACTCAGCCTTTTAACAGATTTTCTCTTGAGACAGGGCTTTAATAAGTTACCCAAGCTGGCCTTGAATTTACGACTGCCTCAGGCACCTGAGTAGGGTTACAGGTTCCTGCCACCGTGCCTGTGTACACACAACTCGATTACATATCTTCCTACTGGGGTCATGCACGTCTCTGAATATTTTTCTCCTCATTCCTTATCAAGCGTTGACTGGGAGCCAGACCACGGAGAATAGTGGTGAATAGATCAGTTGAGGAACTGTTTTCACAGAGCTCATGGTCTAGCAGGGGAGGCAGGTCGGTGATGAGGCAGAAGGTACAAACACTGCACGTAAGAGATTTGAGACTCAAGGATGAGAAGCCAGGAGCCAGGCGAGGGCAAGATCTGATTAGTGTGGGGAGCCTGTCACAGGAGAGGCTTACCCTTTTCCCTTCAAACCTCTGGAGGACCACAGAGAAAGCCTGTGCTCTGGTGGGTTGCCAGGCGGGATTGTATACTGGGTGTTTTTGGAAGATCACTCTGCCAGCATGGATCATGTCGGGTACAAGACCAGGAAGAAAGAGTGGGCATAAAATAATGTAGGTGGTCAGGAGACTTTCAGGCCTCACTTTGACATTTGGTGAAGGGTTGGAATTGCAGTTATCTTCTAGATCTTTCTACCTCTGATTCAAATTTAGTAACACTGTTCAGGTTGAGGACTCAGAGATGGTTAAATCTGAGGAGAGAAAGATGATGGTAGTGGGGAGACATGAGTAGGAGGTGAAGGAACACTGAATGGATCATAGGGGAGAAAGATGTCCAGAGGTGAGCATGGCTGGGAACCTGCCCGAGCCAGGGTAGTATTTATTTTATGATTTATTGAGATGAATCTGAGTTGCTTAGGCTGGCCTTGAGTGACCCAGGCTGGACCCTCCGGGTGCCCTTGGCGAGTCCATCTAACATCTAAGGTGTCAGTCACACCTCTTGCCAGGTCATCTCTGCATCACACAGGAGGCGAAGTGTCCTCCAACCACCCCTGCTCACAGCGAGCTTCATCCCTGCTCACAGTAGTATCTGTAGGTGTCTTCACTGGAAAGTTACCACTTCCCACTGGCTAGCAGATCCAGGAGAGATACTCCTCTCTCTCCAATTTCCTGTTCCTCAGGAAACAGCCACCCACCAAACTTAGCATTCCTGAGGATGGTCTGGAATTTTAGTACTATCTCAGTCTCCTGAGTAGCTGTGGCTTCAGATGTGTGACAGGCCTGGCTCACCATGAGTTGATAGCCAGTAAAAGTTGTCCCTTAGCTATTTAAAGCAATGGAAGCAGTTTCCTTGAGACCAGCCTGTATTTGTCAGGCTGGGCTTCTTCAACTCGGCAGCTTATTTGGTTTTATCTCAGAGGCCTCAACGTGTTCAGAATAACTGGAAAGCTGGGCTGATGTGTGACTCAGAAGCCCCTTCTGCTATTTGCCTGGGGCTGTGCAGTCACTAGAGCTTTGATGCAGAGGGGTCCATAGGACTTGAGCTGCTATCATTGTCTTGGCCAAGTTCATGACCTTCTCTGCTCAGGTTTTCTTCTGGCAAGGGCAGGTGCTCAGTTGGGTTAACTGTGGCCAAAGAGAAACTGACCTTTGTCCCGCTAGCCCTGGTGATGTCCTAATTAAGAAGTGGCCTTTGTTTACCCAGTGGTCCTGGCCGTGATGGATCTCATGCCAGCAACAGTGTGGTTTGTGATGGGGTCCTGGGCCACAGCACAGCCTCTGGGAGGGCTGGGCCCTAAGGGCAACATACATACGTGGTTAACGCCCAAGACCCAGGGTACCAAGACGCAGGTGAGCTGTTACCACTGCCAGGTGGTGCCACTGTGTGGGCACAGCTCCACCAGCAAGTGAGTTGGCAGCTGAGCCTGCTCCCGGTCTGTCCTGCCCTAGCGATCGTTTCCCTTTGACTTTCACGTGTCCATTCTGTGTCATACATTGCACCTGAGTGGGAACAGTTTTATGCATCCTGGCGAGTCCTTTTTAATCTCCTGAACTTTTCAACAGCCCTTCTCATTTGCACAGGTGGGTACGTCTGGTCCTGGGTCCCCCACCCCCACACTGCTCTGGCACCAACCTGCCTCAGGGCCTGATTATTCTGTTCCATGAGGCAGGCTTGGTACACTTGTTTTTGGCAGTGCTGGGATGGAGCCAGGGTCTGCACGGTGAGGCAAGTGGTCTGCCGCTCTAGCACTGAGACAAGCCCCAACCTGGTCTTCTGAACCCAAGATGAAAGAAGGGACCTCTAGGTTTCCCAGCAGATAGATGTGCTGTGGCATCATCTGGACTTCAACGACAGGAAGAAAAGGGCCGAGTTAACTCAGTGACCCTTGCATACTAACCCCTGTCTTCAGCTTGAGCCCAGCCTCAGTGCATCATGAGTGAGCCTGGATTTTGGGGCTTTGGTCTGGCTTCCTGTTGAGGAGGTGAAGAGCCTGGTCTAACCCTGAGGCAGTGTATGCAGTCTGGGATCACCTGATGGGGACCCACTTTTAATAACTTTGAATCTGTTCAACCTGCTTCGTGATGGAGTGGAAACTTTGGCTTGAGACACCCCACAATGCAGAACTTGGGACTCTGGAGAGCCCTACAGGACCAAGCAGAGGGCTCGGCAGATACTGGTGGCAGGGTTCCCCAAAACCTGCAACTGACTCGGGGTAGTCTTCTACCAGATGCATTCTGGAGACAGAAAAGTGAGCCTGTGAGACAAGCCAGGGAGAGGGGCTTGCACACATCCCAAAGCGGTGCACTTTGGGAGTGTGTGGGTCACAGGCAGCCCCAGGCCTCAGCTGGCCCAGCTTCCAGCTCCCAGCACTTCCTTCATCATGGCTTGCTGAAGTTCGTCAGAAATGTGTGCTACCGGCTGCTTTTGGCAGAGCAGTTAAGATGCTGGGCTGAAGAGCTCTCAGTGGATGGTGACAGGTTATACTTCATCCTCCACGACACCCATAAACCCTAAGGCCAGTTCAGCCTCGGTTTAACTATGCCTGTAAAATTCCCAAAGAGCAACTCAGGCCAGCCTGCCTCGAGCTCGGCGTGCCTCAGTTTCCTCTCCTGTGCGTGAGGAGGGGCAGCAGCGCGGGTGGGCGGGGCACCGCCATGCTCGGCTCTGGACTACAGGAAGGGCGAGGAGGGAGCTGTCATCAGTATCACCGTGGACATCACTGTACCACAGGGTTTCGGGAGGGGAATGCAGAGCTGGGGCCTCTGGATGCCCGGAGGAAGGGCTGCAGTGCACTCACTGTCACCCAGGGACCTGTGGTCTGCGGAGGGCGGATCTAAGTCAGCGTCTCTGGCCAGCAAAACTGCTGCACGCGAGGGTAGCTGTGGCTCTCCAGAGCCCCCACCAGCCACTGGAGCTGAACCGTCAAGCAGCGGAAGCCCCACAACCAGGCTCGCTGCACCCAGTACCCCTTGAGCAGGGGAGCGAGAAAGACCAGGGGTCGGGGAACGGTCCTGGAAGTATCTCATGATGCCTTTAGAAAGTGTCCTCGTATCCTAGGCCTTCAGTTGGGCAGTTGCGAGGAAGATGAGCTCCCAGTTGAGGGGGAGGTGGGTTAGGCTAAATTCATATTCTCAGCAATTCTCTGCTCTATTTCCATGGCTTTAATTTCTCTGCATGAGTTTCTAAAAAATCTTAATTAGAACTCACATTAATTCAATTTCTATAAATTATAACCTGAATTATATCTGCTTCCTCAAAAAAGTGAGAGGTACCTATAAAAAGTTGCTCACATTTTTCCCATTAAAGGAGTAAAAACTCAGCTCACAGACCTAGCTTGTTAAAGCTGGCACAGAGCAGTGGGCCAGACAAAGGACACCGGCTTCCTGCCCTTCAGCCATGCCCGCTAGCAGCCTGTTCTGCACCAGGCTCAATTTAGTTTCATGATGAGCAATAAAATTCACGTGTTTTTTATTAAGTCCATATCATACACTGTCTCTTAGAGTTACTTTTTAAAATTAGATAAAAGAACATATTAAATGGCAAGGATATGAAGTTTCTCTTCATAAACAGTGTCAAAACAAAAAGTTTTGAATTACAAAATGTTAAAAAATATGTTGGTACTTAACATTTCACTAAAGCATAAAGTTACAGTTATTTTCTAAAGAAAATAATTGTGCCACTTACCTATTTTTGCTGTTTCTATGAACTTTTTTATTCTGTACATAGGACATTTTGTACAAAATATGAAGTCTACATTTTTATTACTTATTACCATAAAACAAAGATACAATGTATGTACAATATTAAAAGGAAGCCATACTAAAGCCACACTAAAAGACACTGGGAACTGTGACATTCCTGGTGTACAAATGCGTCTGGAAAGTGAAGATGCCACGCAGGACCTTATGAAGAAAAACAGCCACCGGTTTATTTTCAATGCAGTACTTTGGAGATCAGTTTGGTACAGAGTAAACAGTGTCTCTCTATGTAATATGGAAGTCGAACAGTCAGCACAGGAATCCGAGAACTAATGAGGAAACTTTAATAGGCCCAAATAGTAAGTAATACTTTTGTCAAAGAAAATTACTTTCTCTCAAAACTGTTTTCCTTTTCCCTTATTGGTGAATGTTTATCTTCAGTAAAGAGCAGAAATAAAACCTAGACCAAAAGATGTTCTCACAGGTGGAGCATTACACAGTCACCCAGACACTGATAGTTTGCTTTTTCTGAAGGCAGAAGGACAATCTTCCCGAAACCTCTCTCACCAACACACCGGACGTCCAGGTCAGGGATATCTGAGTACCTACCAGCTAGAGACAGAAGTTCAAACAATGGTATATCAAAATACAGAGGACGCTGCTTTAAACAGTAAAAAGCACCCTTTTTCCTTCAGAAGGAGAAGGCATCTAAACATTTTTTAAATCATAGATTTCATAATGGTATAATGGTAGCTACTTGTCAAGTTTCTCAGGAAGTGTTCTTTTCACCGAGTGGACCGGCTGCCCACTTCCGCCAGGCAGTTCTTCCCTCTAGGGCTTGCTCTTGATCTTGACACAGGAATCCCCTCCCCCAGGTGAGTTTCCTCCAAGACACAAGGAAACAAGCGCTGTTGTCAGTGGACTTACAGGAACCCTGGTAGCAGGTGCTGCAGCTGCACAAGGAGCAACATCTGATTTTCACAATCTTTTCATGGATACCCGAGACCACAAATAAAAAACAGATCCTAAAAGAAGCCACATTTTATCCCTTATGCATCAAGACATTTAACATTTAAGTTATATATATGCCAGAGACAAAAGAAACTGGTCACTGTTAGAATAGCAGTACACATCTCAAGTAGCTTTCAAGCAGGATAAATAAGTCAAAATACTGGCCACCCTGAGAGAAATAAAGAGTAGACAAAGCACTAAATTTAGAGGGTTTTCTCCTCGTGCTACTCCACCTAAAACAAAAGCTTAACCCATGCAGCGAGTCTGTGAAGTGGTAGCAGCATATGAGATGCTGCCCATGAGCCGCCACCAGCGTGAGCAGCCTGTGGGGCTGGGGGCTGTTTCCGCTGCTCTACATCCCAGGGATCTGCAGTCTGTTTAGGCCAAGGACTAGTTTAGCTCAAAATGATCTCTCCCGAACTTTCTATGAAACGTGGAATCCTTAGACTATCACTTTACTAATTTGGGAGCCTTGCTGAAGGGTAACAGTGTAAGTAGATGAAGGTTGATTCTCCAAATAAAAATACAGACATAATTTTACAACTCCAGTTCCAGTCAAGGTAGATAGAGCAAGCTTTTTAAAACAGATTCCTTCTGTGAGCTTATTCTTGGAGTCCTGGTGCTGTACTGCAGACCTGAAATATGGCTTTCGGTAGACACAAGAGAAGGAGGACACAGCACACACGCCACTGGTCACAGCAAAGGACGTCTCGGAGGTGCAGCGCGTGCTGATTGTCACGTCACTTCCCCAGAAGGCTGTGACACTTCTGTGAGATTAAACAGAGACCGCAGGCGTAACAATCACATGGAAACAATTTCAAAGGTTGTAAAGTCTTAAAAAATAGGCAACGCTTTGTAAAACTGTTCTTCTGATTTGAAAAACACTGATGTTATCCTAGAACCACCTATTTTAAAGGATCACAAATTCCGTTTGGGTAGGACATGAAGATGATGACCAGGGTGCTTTCCTAGAGCTCTGATTTTGTAAAACTGTCTTACTTAGGGCTGTGCTGGGCTGGTGAGGACACGGTGAGGACACTGCCATCCCCCGTGGCTCGGCTACGGGGTCTGAGAAGCCACCATTGTTTGAACTCCTGATCTGAGCTGAGGTGGACACGCGTTATTGCCTACAGAACGGGGCTGAAGGGAGCTGTGACTCTGAGTGTAACTGACGGTATGGCACGGACAGTATGGACTTTACAAAGCCCGGAGAGCGGGCAGGCCGGCCGCCGTGCTCCAGGTTAGCGCCCGTCCTGCGAGACCAGCTCGTCGGCTCTGCAGTGAGCTTCCAAGGCTTTCTTGGTGTGGGGGTCCTGAGGCAGCTCGGACTTGCGGCGCGCAAGAGGACGGTCTTTCTTCGGGTCTTTCTGTGCCTGGAATTAGAAGGGCGATGGCATTGGCTATAAACTAAGCGATCTGAGCAACGAGCTCACTTGTGATTTAGCAGGGTAGGACCACACGGCAAGTGGCGTCCCCACGGGCTAAGGTTCCAGTGGCCACAGCCATAGGCTGAACTTCTCCCCGTGGTCCTCCACCCAAAAGAGCCTGTCTAAGTGCATGAGTGTACAAGCCTAAGGCACCACTGCATTTGGTCTTCTAAAATGGGCAGTGTCTGAGAATTCACCAGCTTTAGTAAATCCCATAAAGACCCTCCCACTTCCTATAGTGGTTCCAAAGCCACTTTACCACCATGGTCATTACAGAAGCATTTCAGAATGAGAAGTGTCCTTTAAAGGGAAATAAAAGCAATGAAAAATATATTTAAACTACGTCTAAATATACTTAAGCCAGTAAGAGATTTAAAACTTCCATCAAAAATTTAAAAAATATAAACTAAGATGCATTAAATGGGTCAAGTCAGGGGAGAAAATCCTCTAGCGCTCAAAAAAATTGCCTTTAATTATTTATATAGAAATTCCAAATATTCATAGAAGAAATAGAAGACTTCTTTTTCCTTCATTGTGTTCTCTTTCTGAAGTTTAGGAAACTCTGGTTTAATTATTTTATTAAGTGAGTTTCATCTTGTGCAGGAGGATTTAGAGAATCGCATCTGCAGTAAAAAGGGCCTGAGCAATAACTGTCATGAGCAACTGCTGAGCCAGTGGTTCCATCTGAAAGGGACCCACCGCATTCACACCACTTTTCTAAAACAAGAGGCCATCCAGACAGAACGTACATGCCAGGAGATGGCTGCCAATTATTTAGCAACCTTTCCAGTTCTTTTCTTTTCTGTTCAGTGTCTCCATCAAAAAGAAGACAGTATTAAAATTAAACTGGTGTGTGGTGGCACATACGAGTCAGGAGGACTGCCATGAGTTCAAGGCCAGCCTGGGCCACATGATGAGTCCAAGACCATCCTGGACTAAACAGTAAGACTTATTATTATTATTTTTTTTATAGTACTGGGTATCAAACTCCTTACAAGGCAGGAACCAGAATCATGAGTTAAATTCCTGGCACCCCACCTCCACCCCAAGGCTCACTGTATTGGCCTTAAACTCAATATGTAACCCAGGCTGGCCTTGAACTTGTGGTAAGCCTCCTGATTGCTGGAAGATCCTGTCTTAACAACAACAAGAAAAACAAACTAACAAACCCTAAAGAAAATGAATTACTTTGTGGTACATTTGCCAGGAAAAACTTATTTGAAGTGAAACATTTGACACAAAAAACTCAAACATAGCAGCTTCCCTCAGATTACAGATTTCTGATTTGGGCATGGTGTATAAAATATGCTTTGCTAAAGAAAAAATTAAGGACCTGCATAAATGAAAAGCCCACATTTTTACAGAACTACTTTTTTTGGGTAAAGCATGTTTTGCAAAATTATCTATGGAAACAGCAAAAACATCAAAGTTTAAAATGAACTTTGTGTATGACACTGTAGGATAGCTTCCAGCAAAGTGCTTCCACACTACTATTCATCATATAAAGGCGAGGCTTTGGTTTCTTCCCAGGAAGCCATCTCAGGAGATGGTGAAAGGTCATAAGACCCTGGGGAATATCTGTTGCCTTGCCTGTCACTGTACCCGTTAAAGCACTTCAGCTTGTAAAGCAGGTTGGCCTTCAACCCACCAGAAATGCAAAGGTGAAATCATACCCTGAATTTTATGCTGCTGTCAAACAAAACAAAATAAAGCAAAAACAGGATTTTTATGTACACAAAATAGATAATTACCACTGAAATAGGCACTCCAAACAGAATAAACATTCTCACAGAAAAAGCCAGTCATTGAGCCTTTGGAGATGGAACCAATGAAGACAAATGAGAAAACCAACTTGGCCCAGAGTTTGTGGAAGGACAGGAAGTTGAGGGGCACAGCTGGGCATGGCAAGTTGGTGTGTGGATGAGAGACAGAGAGACACAGGAGGTGGGAGAATGAGGCAGCGTGCAGATGGCCGGCATGGATACGGGGTTGGCAAGCATGTGGCACGGTGAAGGAGCGGGGACAGGGTGCCAGCCTCAGCCACCTCTGCACCGCACTGGCAAGGGGGTTTGTGAGGCTCCCTGCCGGGGAGGGCAGGGACCAAGGCGCTGGGCAGGAGGGACCATGTGAGTGTTGCTCCCCTCAATTCACACTTGACTACTTAATTTGGGCCAGGACTAATCAAAATTTCTTAAGTGACCACAGTTGTTTTGCTTTGTCCTGCCCACCACAAGCTGAAATGACATGGAGAAAGGGAAAATACTTCATGTAAATACTGTGTACTTCATGTACACAATGTGAACTCAGCAATTCCTTGCATTGGTACAACTTTAAATACATCTATGTGTTTAGTAACGAGTACCTGCACTGCCCACCTTCCGTCTCTCTCTACACCTTCCTTACTTCCGAAGTTGACATTGGTTTTTTCCCGATCAACTGTTAAAAATGATAATTGTAAACATTTTAAACATCTCTAATGTCAACCTCATTCATATCAAACTTAGGCTTTTTCTTTGGATGTTCTACATAAAACTAATGAGCTCCTCAGGAAAGCCAAGGGGTGATTCCTGACAAGTAACTCCCCGAATCTCTCCATGAAAACCATAGCGAGGACCTTTGGCATAAGGCCCCTCCCCTCCTCCGGTGGCTCTGTTACTCCTGTCTCACCCTCTCTTCACCCGACATTCACCCACTTTTTTTTTTTTTTTTTTTTTTTTAGGTTTTTTGAGACAGGGTCTCGCTTTGTAGTTCAGGCTGGCCCTGAGCGCAGCCTCCAACTCACATCACAGCAATCTTCCTGCCTCTGCCTCCCGAGTGCTGGGATTACAGGTGTGAGCCACCACGCCCGGCACTGTGGTACGTAGTAGGGGTTACTGCTGGGCGTGTCTCCACACCCAGTATTGTATGTGGTTGCTGGGGAATCGAACCCTGGCCCTTGCACTTGCAAGACAGGTGCCGGCACCACTGAGCTAACTCCCCAGCCCCCACATTCACCCACTTTAAAGATATGTGCAGATGTTCTAGGAAAATAAAGTTAGCAGAAAATAAAGTTGAAAATACTCAGATTACTAAATAACAAAATTGAAGAGCTTGATTTTTAGCTGTTACTTATATCAGTTTAGCTACCAAATTGTGGACATATATTTTTCCTACAGCTTAAGAACCTTTTTTTTTTGCTGTAGCAACATTGTTTCTGAGAATTTCAGAAAGATGATTCCAAACATTTTTTAAAGGGTATATCATTCAAATATTATACTTGAGAGTCCATATTTCATAAGTATCTTTATCTATATATGCAGAAATATAACTGAATTTAATAGATTCAATGATTTCGGTTAGCCTATAGAAACCTTTAAGTCCTGACAATGAATAATGTCGATCTTCCAATTCTGTTCTTTTTTCAGTTATTTTTGCTCCTCTAGCTCTCCTCTATTTCCACAGAAATTTTAGAATCAGCTTACCAATTTTTTGTTGTTTCTGAGACAGGGTCTTACTTTGTAGTTCCAGCTACCCCTGAACTCACTACGTAACCCAGGCAAGCCTCGAATTCTGCAAACCTGTTGCTTCTGCCTCCCAAGTGCTGCTTTTGCAGGCATGAGCCACCATGCCCAGCTGTGGTATGTGGTTATGGGGATCGAACTCAGGACCAAAAGCTTGCCAGGTAGATACCAGAACCACTGAGATAAATCCCCAGTCCCCTGCCATTTTTTTTTTTTTTTGAGACAAGGTCTCACTGTGTATTTTAGGTTGGATTTGAACCCACTAAATAGACTGGCTGGGCTTGAGCTCATTGTGATCCTCCTGCTTCAGGCTTCTGAGGGCTGGGATTACAGCTCTGGATCACCACACATGGTCAGTTTGCTAATTTCTTAAGAGAGGGGGGAAAAAAAAGTCTGCTGGGCTCCTCACTGCGATTGTGTTACTTTCGGGAGAACTGACTTCTCCTTGGCATCGATTTTCTGCTGAGGTACATACATGTTCTGACTCAGGAATGTTATCCACAAACTCTAGAAGAAAGTGGGGAGTGGTGTGTGCAAGATGCCAACTACATGGATAACTGAGTTGTACAGCCCGTTTTCAGAGTCACAAACACAAACAAGGAAGCAAACATGCTGCATGAGTTCTCCCAGAGACACCCTGCCACATTTTCATTTAGAACTAGACAGGCAGGTGATGTAGGGCCAGTTGTGTACACAGGCTCTCTCTGCAAGAGAAGCTGTCCTGCGAAGGGCAGAGGACTCAGTGCCCGGAGGGGAGGGCTCACTGCACAAACAGCTACTGTGTCTCTTGTTCTTGGGGCTGAGCCCAGGGATGTGTGTATGCTAGCCAAGCATTCCAGAACTGAGCCACATCCCCAGCACTTTAAAATAGTTTTATTTTGCGCTGGAGATATAACTCAGTGGTGCTGTGCCTGTCTGGTATGCACAAGGATCTGAGTTCTATCTCCATTAATGCATTAAAAAAAAAAAAGTTAAAAAGATGTTTTCATTTGAGCTGTGGTCTTGCTATGTTGCCTCCTGAGTGGCTGAGATTACAGGTGTGTGCCAACACCACGACCCCAGCCACGCTCAGAGGAGGTTTTACTAAAGGTAAGGATGCTATTTTGATCTGTATTCTCAGACCAGTTCTAATCTATCACAGAACAGGAGTAAATATTAAATGTGTCTCAACTTCATTATGTTTTGAGCACAGTTTAAGTTCTTCCTAGCTTTAATTTTGACCTAAGTTAAAATGTAACAAAAAGAAAATTTCCTAAACTCCAACTATTGAGTGTGTAATAAGCAGGTTGTAAGCTGTCAACTTCCTTCCAGTTTTGTAAAGCCCAGGTGTCTTAGAAACTCATACAGTGTACAAATCCCAGGCATGCTTCTCCACAGAACAGGCAGCATGCTGACTGGCATTGGGGTACCACCAGGTGGGGGCCAGTTGGCCTGCCTGTGCCCACTAGTGATTATAAAACCAAAATGGTAATGAAAAAAGTGGCCCTGTCCTCCTTTCCAAGGTAGGTGGAGGCACGTGCCCATAACCCCACTTCTTTTTTTTTTTTTTTTTTTTTAGGTTTTTTGAAACAGGGTCTCGCTTTGTGGTTCAGGCTGGCCTTGAGCTCAGCCTCAAACTCACATCACAATCCTCCTGCCTCTGCCTCCCGAGTGCTGGGATTACAGGCGTGAGCCACCACACCCGGCACTGTGGTATGTGGTACTGGTTGCTGCTGGGTGTGGGTCTCCATGCCCAGTATTGTTATGTGGTTACCGGGGAATCGAACCCGGGCCCTTGCGCTTGCAAGACAGGCGCCGGAACCACTGAGCTAACTCCCCGGCCCATAACCCCACTTCTTGGGAGGTGAAGGCAGAAGGATTCAAGAGTTCAAGGCCAGCCTGGGAAATAGCAAGATTCTTTCTTAAAAAAGATGAACAAAAACCAAACAGAACACCTCTTTCTAAATGAAAAATGAAAGAAAATAGTACCTTTTAAACAGAAAAGAGAAAAATACACACACTTTCCTATTTTTGGTGAAATCTATTCACTGCTAAGAAAGATCATTTTGAGGAAAGGACTATACAGAAGCCAACTGAATTAGTTAAAAAAGTAGCTACTGAGTGCAGTACATGCTCAGTTTTTCCACTTTAGTATTCTCAAGCACTAAGGAACTGAAAGAAGCACTCTTCCTGTTTTTGGTTTTAACCTGGGCAGAGGGATTCGTGTGTCAGGAAGACACAGGGACTGTGATGTACACAGGTGGCGGTGCTGTTCTGTCACAGCAGCACCCTGGCCACCCTTTCAACCCCTAATCTTCTAGTAGCCACACTGAAGAGATACAGATTCATGGGGTGCAGTAATTTCATTCAACTGCACAGTCATTCTGACACATGGGCATGAATATGATGACTTTGCTGCTCTCCTTGCGCTGAGCCCTACAGTGTGCACCTGCATTGGTGCCGCAGCACAGCCTGCTGCAGACTGCGCCATTTCAAGCACTGCAGACACACGTGGTTCCTTGCCTGCCGTGGGGACGGCTCGGCAGGACTGGCCACACCGTGCCCTTTGTGGTGTCTCATCCTGTCTCATCTGTTGAAACATACTATTCAGATGGTAAAAGACCTTCTCTGTGCTCCTGATGACACTGGCACACACAGACCACAGGTGAAAGGTGTGCACTGATGGCGCAGTTTCAGCCAATTTGCTCTTTACCTTGTGGAATTTCTGCACTGGTTGTATTCAAAAATTCCTTCCCAGGCCAAAGTGGGCTAAAGTTTGCAGGTGGGAAAAGCCAGTATCCCTAGGCCCATTTAGGACTACATCTGTTTCCAGGTACTTGAAACCCAGAAGAAACACAGGGTCCAGAGCTGCTCAGCCCAGGCAGGAACTCTGGCCTGGCCCTGGAAGGGCCCTCTTTGCAGGGTCCGACTCTAGAGGAAGAGCTGTCCTGGGAAGAGTCTAACTGTCTGCCCCAGGACAATGGAGACGGAGGAGTGGGCCACACCTGTGGTCTGCTTGCAGAGCCTAGCCTCCACAGAGGTCCAGGCCCTCGGGGAGGGGACCAGGACGTGCTAGGGGGTATTAGTAGCTGAACTGAAAGAAATAGCTCTGGGTTAGGGCAGAAGTAGGAGGGGTGCAAAGGAAAAAGCAAGATATTACTGCTAAGCTTTAGCTCTGGCTTGAGTTAACATTTGAAGAGTAGGTCAAAGTTGAGATTATTATTGTTAAATGAAGAAACAAATTTGCAGGCACATAATCATTAAAAATCATTTCTAGTAATCTGATCATTTAGATGTGGAGATAAAATGTTTCCTATATGACTACCAAAACTTAACTTTGGCTTAAAGAGGGCACTGACATAAAGGACATTACCTACTAGGGCAGACCTGCAGCGGGCACCTCCCCACCGGCTCAGTGCACTGTTACCTGACCAGCCTCGTCGCTCACTGTCTTTCTCAGCATCTGCACATCTTCCAACACAGGCCCATCTGTCTCCATTGCAACCGGCATGCTCACGGTGCTGGCTTGACTATACACTGTGTACTGCAATGAAAGTGTGGAGTCACTCTCCGCTGGTGCTCGGCTCTGCACTCTGGGCCACTGGCATCTGTCTTCCCTGTCGCCCTCCCCAGGGCCCTCTCCTGCGGGGAGGCACTCAGGAGATAAACTTGACACACTGCAGTCTGCAGACCCTGCTGTCTCCCTGTTCGGATGCCAGAAACCTGTCTGTCCACCTGTAGTCCAGGCCATGGGACTGGCCTCCTGCAGGCAAGTCCCTGTACCCGCAGCCTGCTGGCCCACACCTGCCTACTGCCTCTGACCCAAGCAGTGTGCTGAGGCTGGTCCTGGGCTGCCTCGTGGCCAGCACCTTCAGGTCTCACTGCCTGTTCTCTGCTTGCTCTGCAGCTCAGTGTCTCCTTTACTTTCCGGTATCACCCTTGCGGAGGAGGTGGCTGGCCCTGCACCCCTTCCTTCCTTGGTCCCATGTTTTCAGCAGCTCCCTAACTTGCCTTTTCCCCATCTCTGCACTGTCTTACCCCCGACTAAAGCAATGTGACCTGGATTAGTCCTGCGGCCCGCTGCCCCTGCCTGTCTGACTCTGGGTGGCTCACAGGTCTTCTGCTTCCATGAGCAGAAAGGAAAGGTGTGACGACATAGGCTCTTGGCAGCTGGAGTTAGGTCTCCCTGTGAGACAGGGACAGGGAGGGAAGGAGCCGAGCAGGGCCTGCTGTGCTTAGAGTCGTGCCGAGTGCTTCCTTCCACTGTGACACGGGACTGCAGGCACGGTGAGGAGCAAGGCTCACAGGGCTAGGTCTGTGTGTTCCCAGGGAAAGAAAGGGAGCGGGAACTCAATCCAGGCACTGT
Source organism: Petromus typicus (assembly GCA_004026965.1). Lineage (NCBI taxonomy): Eukaryota > Metazoa > Chordata > Mammalia > Rodentia > Petromuridae > Petromus > Petromus typicus. The sequence continues at coordinate 49,610 of PVIR01004180.1, read as the reverse complement.
CCACAAGTCCCTCTCGCCCAGACAGCACCTTAATGGTATCCCTCTCAGTCACTGTCTCGTTTCTACTCTCCCCTCTTGCGCAGTCTCTGGCCCTAGGATACCCTTGCCACCTGTCGAAGGCTGCACCGCACTTAGCTTTACCCTCCTAGGTCTCCTTGTGGCAGGGCACGTCAGCCACCCTGCTGGTCCTCTCTTCTCTCTGAGGCCTGGCACAGAACTCTTTCTCCTCTTCCTGTTCCCTCAATGACAGGCAGCAGCCCTTTCTGAGGTTTCCACCGCTCCATACGCTTGAGCCCGCCTCTTCTTCCCTGGGACCCTTCTCAATTCCAGCTCCCCATGGCTGTCCATGCCCCTCCAGTCTTTGGAAGCAGGCCGCTCCCTTGCTAGAGCCACTTTCTGGGATGTTTCTTCTTCCTTATTGAACTCCGGACCCCTGCTTTTGCCAGGAAGGTGGAAGTACCACCGAGCCACAGCCCTGATCCTGAGTGAGCTCTTTCTCTCAACACCAAAGGTTCCTGGTCCCCCCGGTGCTAATTGCTCTGCTTAGCACCTCCTCTTCCTCCTAAAGGCCCCTCTGGGCTTGTCCTATTCTGGCACATCCTGCCCCCTGCTGCAAAAAGGGCTTCAGAAAACCACGTCTATCTGGGCCACTTCCCTTTGCCGGCTCTTTCACATTCTGGGAAAACGTCTAACTCTGTTCCCTCCCCAGCCTCAAGTGTAACAGACCAGACCTTTCCATGGCTGACTCCCCTTTGGAACCAATGCCCAGAGATCTCTGTCCTCTGCTCTGTCTTGGCCTCACTCTCTCCACAGATGGCCCTGTCCTGCGCTGGTCAGTCGTGCACCCTGGGCCCTTCACTGTGGCTGACTCACCCCCGCACCCTTTCTTTCAGTGTCTCTCTGCCCCGTGCCTTCCACCGCCATTGCTGGCACATTGCTGTGGCCCTCCAGGGCTCCTCTAATGGGCCTATGTCCTGTTCTCATCTGTGCTTCTCTGGAGGTTCCTGTGGTCAGAGTACCCTGTACAGCACTGTGGGGAGGCTCAGTGGGAGGTAGAGATGTAAGTCACAGTGACATTTCAGGAGATGGTGCCAGAATGGTTTTGAAGACAGCGTTTCAGAGCCTGGCTGCTCCAAGAGAAAGCCAGGGAAAGAAAAGTCTCCCCAAGCAAAGCCACGTGCAGTGTTCACAGCACCACATACACACAGGCACTACAGGGAGGGCCTCTGAGGAGACGTACAGGCCAGGAAGAGACGAGACCGTCCCTGCTGGCCCTGGGCGTCCACTGCTGCATCTGAATGAAATTCACAGAAGCGCTTGTTCAGTCCCACGATTCCCATAGTCAGGGGAAACATGGGTCAGGAGAAACCTGTCTAGGTTAGAAACTTTCAGTGTTTTAGGATTTCAAAAAATTAAAATGTGTACGACATAGAAAGATCATGATGAAACCGCCATAACTGCTAAACAAATGAGACAAGGCCCTGAAGCCCTTGCAGCTTCCCGAGGGTCACCAGCTAGGCAGTATGCACCCTGTGTGTCCCGCAGGAGATGTGTGTCTGGGACAACCAAGGTGCTAGAGGCTGCCTGAGAGGAGGGAGCCCGGGACCTCTCTATCTCCAGGAAACACCGTCAGCAGGTCACCTCCAGCAAGCACGCAGGGGCTGGCAGCCAAGCGCCATGCCCAGTGGTTTCCTCCTGGAAGTGACACACAACGCCACCCACCAGCCCACAGCTCTGTGGCCGTGGTGTGAACAACAAGGAAAGTTTTTGGACAGTTCTCTCAGGAGACTAAAAAGCAAGTTCTCAAGCAGTGTTTCCAGCCTGAGGTGCTCATCCATGAAGTATTTTCCATTTGCAGACACAGTGCACGGAGCCAGAGGACACGGACAGATGGTCAACACAGATGGGGAGTGAGCACGGGAGGGGGTCACTGGAGTGCAGTACCACCCCAGTACGTTCCTATCACACGGTTTAAGGGGCAGCCAACAGGAAGAACAAGGTCACTTGTGCAGACTCAGGAAAGAGGCCAATGTGCATTCAAAGGACACACACCACACACGCTACACCATGGCCAGCCCATCCTCTGCTGTGATGTCAAAGTTTCAGAGGAATCGAGGACATACCGTTGAGAATATTTCTCAGTGGGGATACAGGCCAAATGCTGTTATGCAGGTAATACCACTGTATATACTGTTAGCTTTATGTTCATGTATGACTTGTTATTAAATACCAGTGATTGAAAAAAACCTATATCCCAACATCGACAGCTGTGTACCCCACTCACCAAGAGAAGTGCTCGTTTAGTAAGATATTTTCTTCTCCAGTGAGTTGAGGAAGGCCTGAGACTTCCTAGAGTGTCAAAGACTCACACAAATGACTGTCATTAAGTGGCACAGACAGCAAAAAGCCGTGTGCTTAATGACACTGTTCTGATGTACACAAACCCAGAACCCTGCAGTAGCCCTGGGACAGCCCAAGCTGATCCTAGGTGCAGACTGGCCAGCCCGCGGGCAGTTGCAGAGGGCGAGTGGCCACAGGGTGCTGCACCGACGCACCACAGCGGAAGAAGGGTTAGTGCGAGTGGCAGATTTGGTTAGTATTTCACAAGTGGAGCCTATGAAAACCACACATCAGGAAAGAGCACAACAACTTCATATTTCATCTATTTAAAATTGAATTTCTTTTCTTTTAGAATTAACTTGATATTAAAAGAAAGAAAAATGTGGTTTTACTATGGCACCTAAAACACTCGAGAAAGAAAGCAAATTACAGTTCTGGAGAAGTTATATCCTGATATCTTTTTTTTTTGAGACAGGGTCTTGCTTTGAAGTTCAGGCTGGCCCTGGGCTCAGCCTCCAACTCACATCACAGCAATCCTCTTGCTCCCAAGTGCTGGGATTACAGGTGTGAGCCACTGCGCCCGGCACTGTGGTATGTGGTACTGATTACTGCTGGGTGTGAGTGTCCACGCCCAGTATTGTATGTGGTAACCTGGGTCCTTCAGCTTGCAAGACAGGCGCTGGAAGCACTGAGCTAAATCCCTGGCCCATCCTGATATCTTTTTACCATAGTATTTTAAAGATTAGCATCTTTAAAAAGCAGAGGAAAAAAAATCCATCAATTTTGTGGGTTTTTTTTTTTTTTAAAAAAAAGCTCTTTTGCAATAGGAGAGCTACTAAGTTGAAAAGTACCCTTTATTGCAGATATTCTGATACTCAGTGTTAGTGAAGTCAATCCCCCCAACCTGGCAACGCACACTCCTGTCTTATACAATATCCAACCAACAGCCTCGACATTTCATGTTATTCTCTTTAGTACCTGGGGATTTGCTTTGGCTAGATTTTCTATTTTAACCCATGCTTCTTCTCGCTCTTTCATTTTTAGCTTCTCCCTGAAAAACAGTAAATGTCATTTGTATCACAGATGCGTCATATGCAAGGGGACACACAGGGAGCAGGTACCATGCAGCACCACCACCAGGCCCTATGGTCCCTCCCGGCCACGGCCCACACTTCACAGTGCTATTCTCTGCACAGAATGACCAACCAAGAGGGGAGAGGAAGATTTTAAAAAGTAAAGATCTTCAATATTTAACAAGTCTAAGAGTTTAAATTATTACATATGTAAAGTCTTATATACGTGCATCTTGTTTTCATCTTTCTGATTGTTTCTTTACAGATAATTTTAGTATTTTTAATTTTAAAATATTAATTTTAGTGATACATTTTAGATACTTAATGATCACATTCATCATAGAAAATCAGTACTTGTACAAGACAGATTTTTTTTCCCCTTTCCTTCCTCTTCCTTCGGCCTCTCTTGCCCTCCTTTAAAAAGCTTTGTTTCCACTCTTCCTTCTACTCCCTTTTCTCCTTTTTTGCCCTACCCTAACCCAGCTCTCCTTCCAATCTGAACATTCTGTTCCTATTCCACAGTACCTGTGAACTAGGAGGAGTGACTTGGTAATTAATCACCTGATTATGTTTCTGGCAGGGACACGGTGCTTGTCACCCTGACCATCACTGGGCAGATGAGGGCTTGGAAGCCCTCAAAAACATGAAGGCAGGACCTGGCCTTGGTAGTCTGGCTAAGTCCAGACTAGACTCCTGATGAAGCTAAAATTTATTGAGCTTGTTCATTAGAATGGTACACACTGAGGGCTAGGGATTTAGCTAAGTGGTGCTGTGTCTCCCTTGCAAGTGCAAGGTCATGAGTTCGGTCCCAGTACCACACACTCACACACATACACAGAGAACTACTACACGCTGTAACATAGCTTCTTATTCTTTCTTTGAGACAGGGTCTCCTGTTGTAGTTCAGGCTGGCCTTGAGCTCAGCCTTGAAATCACAGCAATCCTCTTGCCTCTGCCTCCCAAGTGCTGGGATTATAGGCCCATAATCCACCATGCCTGGCACTGTGGTATGTGGTACCAATTGCTGGTGGGCGTGAGTCTTCATACCCGGTATTGTGGTATGTGGTTGCCAGGAATCGAACCTGGGCCCTTGCACTTGCAAGGCAGGCGCCGGAACCACTGAACTAAATCCCTGGCCCCTGTAGCTTCTTATTCTAACAGATGTTACAACACATGACCACCTTTATGTGTCAATCCTGTGTGTTAGACTCTTGATCTCATACATTTGCAAAGATGACTAAACTAGTTATAGAAGGGAGAGGACAGATAACTTTACATGTCATAATGAATATACCTGAACTTACTTTCGACGTACGAAAGGACCAGTTTTGTTTTCAAGTGAACAGCCTTTTAGAACAATTCAAGATAAGGACAGAAAAATCCCGGAAATAGCAGCGACTTACTTCAGTTTCTCTGCTTTAAACTGCTGAGTGCAGTCATCAAACAGCTTCTGGTTCATCTCCATGAAGAGCTTCAGAGCATTGTATATCAAGCCATGTATGGTCCTGCAGAGAGAGCTGGGCAGTGAGACTCACACACTGGGCTGCTTTGACCCTTCTTCCTCCTTCCTTCTGCCACAACTTCCTTCCTTTGTAAACTTTTTAGGCTATTTCTTATTTCAAAGCTCTATATTCCACTAGTTCCTTGGATTGGCAGGGGGAGTGTGTTTGTGTGTGTGTGTGTGTGTGTGTGCATAAGTGTGAGCATACACGTGTACTACCTGCATGTGATACTTGGGATGGGACCAAGGTCCTGCACATGGCTAGGCAAAGGCTGCATTCCCAGCCCTTTTAACAATTTTATTTTGAGACATGGATTTGCTAAGTTGCCCAAGCTGGACTCAAACCTGTGGTCCTCCTGCCTCAGCCTCCTGAGTGGCAGAGATTACAGGCCATTTCTATTTTCTTGAGTCATCTACACAGTTCACCAGACCTTGGTCAGGCTACTCTGAGCTCTCCATCCTGGCTCACCTTGCTTAACAACAACTCAATAAAAAAATGTTGAGACCTGAACAAATACAATGAAGACTGAACTATACAAAGGACAATAATGGAGACACTGTGTCTCCTGTCAGCTTAATCATGGAGGACAGAAAAGCAGGTCTGCATAATGCTAGGGGCTGGGGTGTGTCTGAATGGTAGAGGACTTTCTTCTTAGTGTGTGTGAAGCCTTGATTTGACACTCCGCACTGTGAAAAATGAAACAAAACAAAACAAAAAGCACCTCTATGGGAAAAAATGAAAACCAAGTCATGTCATATAGTGGTACAAATTGTCAATGTGAGTGTGATCATGATATGTACATAAAATGTACTTATTACACACACACACACACACACACACACACACACACACAAAGCACCCCTAATCCAACAGAAATCAAAAAGAGCAAAGCGCAAATAATGGCAAAGCTGAGCTGTGGAAGGTAGAGAACAAAGCTATCAAAAGCCAGCTCACTCGGAAGCTTACTCGGAAGCTAACTCTCTGCCTGTACAGATGCTGGGCAATCTCCCAGGCCGGCCTTCCAGGCCAAGGGTCGAGGGCAGGGCTGGACACCACTGTTCTGCTCTTCCTGCTTCCAGTTCTCATTGGTGATGAGAATACACATGGTGGGTTAGATCCTCTGACACCCACAGCGACAGCTCCCTGTGAAGGTCCCTGAAGGGCCCTGGATCAGCTGCCCTCATCACCCTCACAACGTGGAGAGAGGAAGGACAGAAGTGAACGCTGAGTGCCCAGGTGTGCTGAAGGCCCTGCTCTGCACTCCTGACCGAGGCAGTGCCCACAGCAGGGCTGGGCTGCGCCTCACAGGGGCTCTTAGGCATGTCACAGGGCTCAGAGACTAGAGGAGATTATGGATGCCACTGTGGTACTGCTGGCACTGAGCCACCCAAGCTTGGAGGTGACCACTGGTGCCCTCGTGGCCTCAGCAGGGGGCTCTGTGTGGGCCTGCAAAGGGGTAGGGGACACAACAGACAGCCACAATGAATCACACTACTATTAACTTAAAATCCCAAGGAGATCAGAATCATTTAAAAACAAGTATTACAATTTGAATATGAATTCTAATTTCAGCAAAGGTAAAATACACAGCCTCTAAACATAATGGAGAAAGACAGCTCTTTCTTACTTGTTCCAGTGGGTCTTAGAGTTGCGGTACAAGGACGGAAACATGATGGGCAGGATCTTCGCTGCGTTGTCACTGATTAAGCTCATGATGTACTCGTTGTTCCAGTAATATAGCGCTCGCTCCGCCACCTGCAAGAGAGGGCGTGACCGCAGGCGCACGTGAGAGCTGGGACCGGGCACATGTCCTGACCCGGAGCCCTGAGAATGAGAGAGCCACACTAACCTGAAGATGACACATTTCATCAATTCGCGAATTTTAGATGGTAACCTTGAATCCTTATTGGTACATTTTATATACACAACCTCTTCAACAAAGAGGCAGCAGGTAATTTCTTCCACATCAATGTTCACTCTACTCTTCTGTAAACATTTGTGCTCAGTGCCAGCCTGGATGCAGGGGCCACAAGTCACTCACCCACCATCCACACACTGTCCAGGAGGTCGGTGCAGTGTGGTGCGGGGTGGTGAGTAGAGGACGGGTGATTATCTGATTTACTAGACTCCGAGTCCTGCGAGAGGCAGTGCCTGTTCGGGAAGCATGGCTTCCTCATGGAGGTGGTGCCCTGAGACATCGTGGGGGAGGGTAAAGCCACAGGCCAGGCTGTGCGGGCCACCCTCTGGGGACGTGGAAGTGTGAGGGGCCTTCATTTGTCCTTGCGCATCCAGCACAGAGCTGAAGGCGGTGTCGCAGACTCCCACAGCCCTCTGTCTGGATGTTCCACCACCTCCACGGAGGGGCCTGGGTTCGGCCACCACCACCGCTCCCCACTCAACCGCAAGCTAACACCACATGACTGCACAGAGACCTCGCCATAGCCCTGGGGACACAGAGCACAGGAGGATGGCATTTCTGCACCATGAATCCAGAGGTTCTGAGGCCACAACTTGGTGATGCAGGAGGAAGCTGAGAGGTGGCCTGAATCTCAGGATTTGGGGATGTGAAGTGTGGAGTTTTCCAACACTTCAGAGTGCACCTGCTGAAGGGGGAGGAGGGCCTGAGAATGCAGCGCGGAGGCAAAAGGGAATTAACGGCTTTAATGGCTTCCAGGACAATTCTTACTCAGGAGTTCTGTACTTTTGGGCCAGGATGTAGTAGCTCAGTGGCACTGGCCCTGTCTGCCAACTACAAAGTCCTGAGTTCAATCCCCACTAATGAGAAGAAGAAAAAGAGTTCTGTACTTTCAGAAAGCATCCATCTATAAATAAATATTCATGAGGGAATATTTTAAGCTTGAACTAAAAATAGAAGCTTGTGATGCTTGATGGCTTGAGTTTTAAATTCTTTTTAAGATCTGAATCTTTATGGGTATATTTTATGTATACATTATGATCACAATCGACATTGAGAATTTATATCAGTATATGACATAAATTCTCATTTTTCCTATTCCTCTGTCCACACTACAACCCTCTCCACCCCCTATATACATAAGCTTTATTTCCCTTTTTTATCATCACATTTTTTGAGTTTTAAATTTTGCTTCAGTTTTTTTTTTTTTTTACATCAGCAATTTTTTTTTTTGAGACAGGGTCTCACTTTTGTAGTTCAGGCTGGCCCTGAGCTCACCTTGAACACACAACAATCCTTCTACCTCTGCCTCCCAAGTATTGGGATTATAAGTGTGAACTCATAAACTACCATGCCCGGCACTTGATATGTGGTTCTGATTGCTGGTGGGCCTGAGTCTCCATGTCCCTCCGGCATTGTTATGTGTGGTTATGGGGGATGAACCTGGGCCCTTGCACTTGCAAGGCAGGTGCTGGAACCACTGAGCTAAATCTCCAGCCCAGCAATTTTTTTTGATGCAAAAGTTAAGAATGAGCTTGCTCATACTTCTGCAAGATTCTGGAATGTGCTTTGTGCTCATCTGAGGCCTCCAAGAAGCAGAAGTCAAGATGGGACCACACACTGGGGAGGCCTCAGAGAGGAAGGGTAAGGTGCCCAGCAAGAGAGGGCCTTGGTGCTCAGTGTGTTCAGAAGCTCCTTCCTGGGTGGGGCATGCGAGGGGACAGAGGCCCCGCGCACATGCACTCCTTGCAGTGCAGGCATAGCCCCTTTGCTTCCTACCACAGGCCTGGGCTACGGGGCATCGCTGCCTGTCCCTATCTGCTCTTGAGAATACAGCATCGGCTCTCAGTAGCAGCTTGTGCCTCTGACAGAGGTTCTCGTTTGCTCCTTCAGCTGGGGCTCACTCTGCACAATGATCACACCATGAGCTTTGAAAACCATGATCTTCCAGTCCTAGTTCCTGTTCCAAGTTTTCCTGGAAAAATGCTCAGAAATCTTAAGGTGACATGTTGCGTTCCCCTCCCCAGCCAAAGGCATCTGGCCTCATGGCCCAGAGCTGATTCATTCTTAGGCTAGGAGGCGCTGGCCTTGCTTGGCTTCCTGGCAGGAACCCTGTGCCAACTCTCCACCCTCCTGATGAAGGCCTGGGGCCTCTCATAGCTATGTGAAAGGAGGGCTGCCAGCAGGTCCCCCGTGTAGGGGCTGCACGTGCCAATGCAGGGTGGGCAGAACTCGCCTGGGGCGAGGAAGACAATGGGTACTTCGGGAAGCAGCTCTGACCAGCATTGCCTTCTGGACTGAAGTGTAAGGGTAAGAAGAACCAGAAATGCTGTTTTAGAAAGCGGGAGGGGACACAAACTCCTCAGAAGGTAGAGTGAAGAGCTCATGAAGGGGGAGCACCACAGAGCAACTAGGTGGCCCACCACTGCGTGGTACCCTCAGGGCTCCTGCTGTGAGACAGGCTCTCATCAAGGCACCAGCTTGCCTAGGCCAGGCTCCAGCTTTCTTTTTTAGTTTTTCGAGATGGGTCTTGCTTTGTAGTTCAGACTGGCTCTGAACTCACTATGTAGCTCAGGCAAGCCTCCAACTCACGCTGATCCTCCTGCCTCTGCCTCCCGAGTGCTGGGATTACAGGTGTGAGCCACCACAGCCTGGCACTGTTGTACATGGTTACTGGGGATCGAACTAGGGACCTTGTGCTTGCAAGGCAGGCACTGGAACCACTGAACTAAATCCTTGGCTCTGGGCTCAGACTTTCAATCCTTCTGCCTTAGCCTCCGGAGTGCTGGTATTACAGGCAAATACCATCACATCTGGCCCGGAGCTGGAAGTTTTTATCATCACACTGTCCCTGACTAATACTCATAGTTCAGTTGTGGAAAATAAGGACATGTGAATATGGAAGAACACTGAACCTGAAGATCGATTCACAGAGAAGCTAATCTTTTTTCAAATTTTAATTTTTATATTTTGCTCTATGTAGGTTTGAACTCAGTCTCCAGCATTCAAGGACAAGGCTCTTATCACTGAGTTACATCTCTAGACCTCTTTATTTTGACACAGGGTGTCGCCATGTAGCTTAGGCCAGCCTTGAATTTGGGATCCTCCTGCCTCAGCTTCTTGAGGAGTTGAGATTACAGGTATGCATCACCATGTCTGCTGAGAAGCCATGCTGAATCATGCTTATTGAGAAAAATATTTTCAGTCAAGAGAACAGGCTCTTAAAGCATATTTAACAGGATTAAAGTTATAGCACATAAGTAAAAACATGAAATTTTACCTTTAAATTACATGAGAAGCAAATGAGGACCAGCCGTGCCCTATACCCTTAATTTCCAAATGAGCCAGCTGAGTAATTCATTATCTTCCCCAGACCTACATACCTGGAAATGTGGGCTGGAGACGCATTTGGCTAACTGCCGGAAGAGAGGCTCCATGATCTTCACAAACTCGGACGGCTCTATCACGTCTAGAATCTCTTCTAACTCATTTAAGAACATGACTTCTTTCGGGCTGTGAGTCTTTGGCCAGTATTTCAGGAGTGCCATGACCACCTGAGGAAGAAGTATCATAGCCACTGACAGATGCCAAGCAACAGGGCCCCTGATCGCCAAGGTCTCCCCGCTGCAGCAGCAGAGAGGACACAGGTTCAGAAACCAGCCACCAGGTCAACAGGTCTGATTTTATGTGGTTTGGAGTCAAGAGTTCTGTTTGCTTTTGGTTCTTTTTGAGACAAGGTCTTACTCTACAGTTCAGGCTGACCTTGAACTCGTGGCAATCCGCCTCAGCCTCACAACTGCTAGGACTACAGTTTCAGCCTAGAATTGGGGTTTTAAATGACATGACACATTCTTTCTAAGCAAATGCCATTTCAGTAAGCCAGTTCCTCTAGGTGTGTGGTGCTGGGGAAACCAGGACCAAGGGTATGCTAGGCAAGTGCTTCACCACTGAGCCATACCCTAGCCTAAGTCAGTTTGTTTAGTTAGAAGAAAAAAGACAAAAAATAGACAGGCAGACCAGACATTGTACACACCTATAATCCCAGTACTCAGGAGGCTGAGGTAGGAGGATTGCAGAGTTTGAGGCCAGCCTCGGCCCCAAAAGTGAGTTGAAGGTCAGGCTGAACTACACAGTGAGACTTTGCCTCAAAAAAAAAAAAGCAGGTAGGGCTGGGGATTTAGCCCAATGGTTCCAGTGCCTGCCTTGCAAGTACAAGGGCCCGGGTTCTATCTTTGGTAACCACATACAACAATACTGGGCGTGGTGACTCACACCCACTAGCAATCAGTACCACATGCTTCATATCATATACCACAGTGCTGGGCGTGGTGGCTCATGCCTGTAATCCCAGCACTCGAGAGGCAGAGGCAGGAGGATTGCAAGAGGCAGAGGCGGGAGGATTGCTGTGAGTTCCAAGCTGAGTTCAGGGTCAGCCTGAACTACAAAAGTGAGACCCTGTCTCAAAAAAAAAAAAAAAGAGGAGGAATATTAGCAAAAGTAAAACAAGATAGATCATGCGGAGCTACTTTTTTCAAATCAAATGACCAAGTGCATGCATGTACCTTAAACACACACCTATAGGCACACAGAGCATCTTCTGCCCTGTCACAGGTTTGGCACTAAGAGTGGTGTGTCAGCAGCTGGGTTAACTCACACCTGTAGGTGCTCAGGGAGGAAATATGTGGCCTCTGGCTCTGTGCACACACCACTGGGCGTGAGCACACACACTCGCAAGTGCTTGCTGCCAGGGAAGACGCAGTGGTGTGAGCAGCACCACTCAAGGGTGAGTAGCAGACAACCAGGCCCCGGTCGCCTGCTCTGAGCTCAGCCTCAAACTCACATCACAGCAATCCTCCTGCCTCTGCCTCCTGAGTGCTGGGATTACAGGTGTGAGCCACCACGCCCGGCACTGTGGTATGTGGTACTGATTGCTACTGAGGTGAGTCTCCACGCCCAGTATTGTTATGTGGTTACCGGGGATTGAACCCAGGTCCTCGCGCTTACAAGACAGGTGCTGGAACCACTGAGCTAAATCCCCGACCCATAAATCAGTAATTTCAAAGCAGCTGTTCAGCCCGTCACAGCCATGCCAGGAGTCCGACGCTGCGCCTGTGGCAGGACCGAGACTGCTGTGTGTGGCGGCAGCTGCGGGGATGGGGGGGTGCGGTCAGGCCGGCTGTTTCATTCACGTCAGCTCTAGCCCGGCAGATCCCACAGGGTTAGAGTCCCCATTAATGGTTGAAAACAAAATCACTTTGAATCCACTTAGAAACAAAAATATGCTTAGAATAATTAGGTTTTGATACTTTTGGCATCTGGCCTCCTGAACAATGTTCTAATGATAAAACTACATTTACTTAAAAGTGCTCTGAATTTTGTCATCTGACATAAAAATCTACAAAAGAACTGCTTAAAGAATATTACTTAATATTATCCTCTTACATGTAGCTCAAAATTAGTAAACATTTACTGAGTGCCTAATCTGTGCACCTGAACCACTTTTAGAGACATAGCTGACACGGAACGCTTCGTAACTCACTCCTTGTATCCATTCGTCCAGCAGAGTTGCGTGAGGAGAAAGAGACATACTACTCTGTGAGCTCTGCAGTCCAGCTATCAGCTATGCTATGTTCTGGAGGAGCTATCTCTGGGATCAGTTCTCATGCTGCTCGGTGCCACAGCCCAGTGATCTCGGCGCTTCTGAGGCGGCAGGATTCTGTGGCTGTGGTGTCTGCTTGGGGATGCTAATGCTGGGGATAGTGGCTGCAGCTGAGGCTGCACCTCCAGGTCTGAGCTCTTCTAGGAACTCAAGGGGCAGTCACTGCCTGGGGTGCAGGTGAGTCTGGGCAGCCCGCAGGTACCCGGCTCTGGCCCTGGAGAAGCTGTCCTGGCTCCCCTGGGAGGAAGAGCAGACACCAGTCCAAGAGCTGAAGAGACATCGCTCTACTGCTGTAAGCTCTCCGTGAGCCTGCTAGTCTTATGACAGCAGTTAAGTGTTTCCTATGCTGAGAAAGCTTTAGTCAAGCATACAATGTCCAAACAAAAACACTAATTACAGGTTACAAAAAGGGGTAACGAATGTCCTTTGTAACCCACCACCTTTTTTTTTTGGGTGGTACTTTGCACCGAGCTGCATCTCCAGGCTTTCATTTTGATAGTCTAAATCGCTCACAGTGGGTTCAAACATATGATCCTCCTGCTTCAGCCTCTCAGAGTGCTGGGACTATAGGCCTGTGCTGTATGTAGATCATACCCGCTGACTCCAGGAGTCCCTCTGGGGTGCATGCATATGGCAGATGGATGCCCACTTCATGAGAGCCTATGTGTGGTATCATTACTAACCAGCAGGCCGCATGGCCTCTGTGCTTCTAAAGGAGAAAATTTACTGAGTGAGGATCTGAATGCTTTTAGTACAAAGCTGCTTTCCATAGCCAGGATGCGGCGCTGCATTACTTGCACTCTGGAGTATTCTGTGTGAGACTGGGGAGTCCATACACCAATTCAACAGCTTAAAGAGAGCAGAGTCCAGCAGCTGTTATACCATGAGAATTCATGAAGAGTTTTTCTGCATTTTCTTTAGAAAAACTACCAACTTGTAAGAAAACAAATACAGAAATTCAGGAATTGTGAATCTGGCTTTTCTCTTATAACAGTATCTTTTCAAAGAGGGCTCATCTGTTTAAAGTGGCACCGACACGCGAGACACACACACATTCACTCATGACAGGGCAGTGCACACTTACCGGCTCGGTGAGAGTGCTGTCCTTCTCTAGAAACTGCACGACACAGTACGCCAGCTGAAACGCAACAGGAAGAGGAGCATGACACCTGTCATCACCACGGACAATCACTGTGAAACACCTTCCTGGAGCCGGACAGCCCCTGACCCCAGCAGGTCTCACCTGCCTTAGAAGGCTGAGTAGGATTCCCAGGGAAGGACCCTGTGATTGATGCTTCACCCCTAATTCCTTCTCCATTGATTAGAGATAAATTTGAAGGCAAAAGTAAAGCAAGGAAAATAAAAGAAAACTCGGAAGCATCTTTAGATGAATACCACCAGCAAGGCAACCCAGGGTGATGGGATTTTCCCCATGGTTCTTTTGTAAAGGAGGATGAGCAAGTAATTTAACAGCTAGAAAAAAACAAGTTACAATCTGGTTTTGTCTTAAATTTCTCAACTATTAATATGGTAATACCCTGGTTGGGCATAAAAATACTACCAGTTAATAACAATCAGAGAAAATAAGTAAAATATTCCCCAGGAAGCCAATGTCTTTCCTCAGTCACAGAATACACTCTGTCGTGGGTCCTGCCCTGCCACCTCCTTCAGTAAGGCCTGGCAGACTGCAGTACTCAGTGCTCTGAATACAATGGCCAGCCTGTCAGGTCTGGCTGGGGACAGCTACAAGTGACAAATGCATCGCCATGCCTCAGCCTAGCCAGGTGCTGCCTAGGAAAGCACGTGGGACCCGAGGCTCCTGGGTAAACACCCAGCCTCTGGGGCAGTAACCAGTTCCCAATTTACCAGGACAGCCACAGAGGATTCCAGCAGCTTCAAAACTTTTTTTTTTTTTTTTAAAAACTGTATCACAGGCCATCTCACTGGCCATGACCAACAGGCCTCTTGTCTCTATGCTGCTGGTTTTAAACTTCATCACAGAAAGGCTGTCCCCTAAGAAGCTCCCAGCTCCTTCAGAGCCAATTTCTCCCCTGGGCTGGGACTAGCTTCACAGTTCATATCCAGAGGTCGTTCTGATCTCACAGAAGGAATCTCTACACCCTGTTATTACTTCTGTTATCAGCAGCAGCTTATTCGTGTCACTACTGGGGTGCAAGCGAGAACATTCCCACGAATAGTCCCCTTACCTGGGGGTGGTAGACACTCAGCGATTTCACCTTGTGCAAAGGCAGTAACACCTTCAGTAAGAAAATCTTGTGCTCTTCTTTTAGTGGTAAGGCAAATCCATTAATTATACTGTGAAGACAGAATGTGTTAAAACTCTGAATATTTACAAATTTCACATCATTATTAAATGTCCTTTGCTTACTCAGAACCTTGAGCTGCTCATGTTCACTGAATTCCCAAAGAGGAACCAGTGAAAAATACTTGCAAGATTAGTTACCTCAGAACCCTGTTTGGGAAACAGTGGGTTAGAGGGGCTAATGTGAAATCTATAGCTCACCAATTATAAAAAATAATAGCAAGCAAGACCTCTCTTCAGATTAAGATGATGAAAAATTTGAAATGTTAATGGTAACTATGTGTATGAAAAATCTATTAAGTCGAAGCAATTTGAAATATTAGCATTTATTCAGAATCAAAACGTATACAGTCTGTTCTAATAAGTTTGTCACACTGAACCACTTTTAGAGACATAGCTGACACGGAACAGCAGGCCCACGGAACAGCACCACGGAACCTACTAATGTAACTATTTTAAACACTGTTCCTGAGGAAATAAGTGAAATTCCATAGTTTCCATGGTAATGACACTGAGGTGTACGATCTGCCTGTGGAACCGTACAGCAAGGATGTGTCATTTGGTCACTGGCCACCAGCAACACAGAGACTTACCTTCCCAATATTTCCAGTAATTCTGCTATGCCATTGTGATGCTCTGTTTCATAAATAAACCTAGAAAAAATCAATTTGTTTATGAGAATCAGACCCTGAAATAACATCTGGGAAGACTAAAATCTTCTACATAAGAATATAAAGCCTGCAGAGGAAGGCAGGGTAGCAAGTGGCACAGGTTATGAAAACCTTCATGGGACTGGGCATGTGGCTTTGTGGGAGAAAGCACAAGGCCCTTGGTTTTACCCCCAGTGCTGTGCAAAACAAAGATTCAAAAATGAAAACAAAACAAAACAACCTTTCAGGGTCAGCTGCTGGCTGCCTAAGGAACCCTGCGGGAACCCAGGAAGCTCATTGAAACCTGAAGACATAGGCCCAAATGGTGGAGAGCATGTCTTGTTCAAGTTTCTTCCCTGGATTTGAAAAAAAATTTTTTTTTGCTAGTCAAGATCAAACTCAGGACCTTGTGCTTGTGAGGCAGGTGTGGTGGCACTGAGCTAAATCCTCGGGTCTTCCCTGGATTTTAATTGCAGTATTTTTTTATTTTGTTGTTTGAGTTTTGAGACAGTGTCTTGCTATGTGGGCTCAGAACACTCTACGAAGTCCAGATGGGCCTTCAGCTCACAGTCCTGAATCAGCCTCCTCAGCGCTGAGATTACAGGTGTGGGGCACTATGCCCAGCTCTGGAATTTTCTTCCGGAAAATTTCACGTATCCAGAAGAGTGTTAAGAGTTTTACTGTGTACATTCATATTTCAGTGGTCCAGATCCAAATATTTACAAATTGCTCCACACACACATACACCTTCTAGTCATTTAATCTACCTGACTTTTTGGCTGCATTTCAATATAAGCTGCTGTCTTACTCAGTTTTAAAGCTCTCAACACTGAGCGTAGTTGCTGCAAAGGTAGATGCTCTTTTCTGTGCTCTGCTTGAACTGTACTGCTCAATTCCCCGCGGACATCTTCCTTATTCCCCTCCTCAGAGCAGGCTCTTCCTGCTGAGCTCCGAGCCATGTGTCCCACCTTCTGTGGTAGCTTGTCTCTCGTCTTCCTCAGACAGGGACAAGGACTTCTCATTACTGTCTCATTTATGGTGCTAGGACCAAGCCTGGCACCTGTCTGATGAGAGAGGGCAGGGACACATTAGGACGCAGGAAAACATTCTCCCCCGGAAGGACTCCCTGAGAAGCAGAAAGCCTGCTCCTGTGCTCAGCCAGGCTACCTCAGTCTCCCCTGGCAAGTGCAGAGCACTGGTGTGAATGAAGCCAGAGACATGCCGGAAAACTTCCTGGCAGCACAGGAAGCTTCTCACTGAAGGATAGCTCTTAGCCAGAAGTAACATTATGAAGATGAAAACATCTGACTGTGCAGTTTTACAGTCCTCATCACAAAGCAATAGAGCAGTGACCTCGTAGGAAAAAATAGGCACGTGTCCACAGATGTGAGCTAGGTGTAAGGATGAGGTCTGGACATTTCTAGGTCCCCAAAGGGCCAGGACCCACACAGGAGCTAGGGCTTGAACCGAGTCCCAAAGACAGTTTTATGAGAGATTTACAAAGATGGGGCCGGAAGTGAGGAAGAACCAAGGTCTGCAAAATGGGGCCATGGGGAGGGACAGGCCCAGCACCAAGGCCACTGGTAAACTGAGACACAGCTCACAGGCACTGCGACTACTGAGCAACGAAACAAAGGAACACAGAGGTGCTGGGCATGGGGCACACGCGCCTGTAAGCCCAGCACTCGAGAGCCAGGAGACTGCTATGAACTGAGGCCAGCCTGAGTTCAGGGCCAACCTGAGCTACGCAGTGAGCCCCTTTGTCAAAAACAAAAACAAAAACAAAGAGGGAAAAGATGCAGTTGGCCGTCACCTGGAGCACAGCAGGAAGGGTCCTCTGAGAGAAATGGCAACAAGGTGTGCAGGGTGCCACCAGTTACATGAGCCACATCCCGCTTGGCTTCCTGAACCAACCTTCTGTGTTCCTTCTGGTCACTGACTCTTTTTAGTTATTCTAACTCAATCTTAGGTAGTAAGAAAGACCAGAGTGGTCCTCCATGCAGATGGTGCCTTAAGGGCCCCGCCACAGCAGGGCAAGGACTCGCCTGCCCCACGTGCACACTGATGCCTGACCAGGGTGAGAGCGGAAATATTAGCCCACTCAGAAGGGCAAACCAGCACACTCAAAATGCCTTTTCTTCCAAGGCAACACTGTGTAGCAGAGAACTCCTACCCCAAACGCTCAGGCTCAGGACCCTTGAGATGCCAGAATCTTTCAGATGTTAGAACATTTCTCTCTCTCTCTTTCTGTAGGTTGGTATGTATTTTCTTTTTTTTTTTTTTTTTAAATCTAGGGATGGGATCCAAGTTGAAAGCTGAAATTAATTTAGTTTTCATTTACACCTCTTACATATAGCCTGAAGGTAATTTGATGTATTTTTACTGTCTGTGATTTATAAATCTTTTTAAAATTAAAAAAAAAACTTTTCTGAGACAGGGTCTTGCTCTGTGGTCCAGGGTGGCCTGAAACTGTGGGTTCAAGTGACTCCTGTGGCTCAGCATCCCAGGGCTGGGGCTGCAGGTGTTACTGCATCTGGCACTGTCTGCATTTGACGGTGGCCCGTCACTTAGGCCAGGTGTGGGATTCTTCACCTGGGGATTCTGTCAGCACAAAGTTTCGAAGCTTGGAATGTCTGGATCTCAGATTCTAGGTTTGTGGATTCTGAATGTCCTACCTATACTATACCAAACTTAGAGGACCTGAATATATCTCTCAAAAACTTTAATTTTTTTTTTACATGAAATTATGTTTAAGGTCCAAGCCAATTAGAATCTAAATAACATCCTTGCTTTGCACTGTACACAGCAAAAGATTAAAGAAAAACATCCCATAAAAATATCATACTCTAGCACTGACCCTTTAGTGTGGACTGAACTAAATTATGTGTAATTCTTTAAGGTGTTCCACAGATTTGTGGTTCTGCTATCTGAACAAAACCCACGTGTGTTAGGGAAACCAAAACACTAATGGCAGAGATTTTAATTTTAGTTCCAAAAGTCTGAAATTTAAATTGTACCTGTTTGATGTTATTTAAATCATGTATATAACATTCTGATTATAAGGACATCAGCCAAGTAATAATGATCTTGGTAAAAAGGACGAACAGTACCATGAAGTAGAAAATAAGCGCACACCATTTGGGAGAATGACATCACTCCCTGACTAGCTGGCAAGCTGGGGTTGGGCTGTGTTCAGCCCTGGGATCCTTCACGTAAAGGGTACATGGGAACTTGGAAGGAGTTCAATGGAAAGCCACACACAGAATGAGAGGCTCTAGAGCCAAATGTGCATCAGAGTGAAGGTAAGGGACGAGATTAAATCCCAGTGATTCCAAACACTGGGCTGCACCGGGGTCAGACGGGACAGACGTGGCTGGTACCATGGACCCCACTGGCAGAAATAACCTGGCCCTGTAGTGAGGCCATGTGAAACACGTCCATTTATCTCACAGGCACTCCATTGTTGTCCCTGTCACTGTTAGGATCTGGGGCTTCCTCAGGCCACCCTATATTCAACCCATGTCTTGGAGACTAACTGACCCGAGAAGCCAAAAATTTCAGAATCAATTGCTCATTTGATAAGTTTTCCAGGGACAAATAAGTGGCTTCATGAACTATTTCCTTCACCAGCATTCACTTGTGACTCAACAGCCACAGAGGGATGGAGCATGCCTTCCCCATGAGGCTGGCTTCCAACTGAAGGGACACTGAGGGGTTGGCAGGGCAGCACATGGGAAGGGACAGCCCAGGAGGGCTACACCGGAGCAGTGCCTGGAGTGAGGGACCCTGGGGGTGGGCAGAGGTGGCCAGAGAAGGCTGTGCCCATTATCCCAGGGCAGCGGCAGGCATGTCATGTCCATGGACGGAGCAATGTTGGAGCATGAGGATGAATGTGCCTGGTGAGAGACACAACCGGGACAGGAGGGGGCAGTGTCCATGAGTGGGAATCGTGGCCATGGCCAGCACCATGCTTAGAGGCTGGAGAAGCCTTCCATGCTGTGGGCTCAAGGCCCAGGGACAGGCACAGCGCTGGACCGCTGTCGTGCTCTGCCTCCAGCCCCCAGCCTCCAGCCAGGTTTCCTCTCCGATGCTTAGCCCAGCCCCGGCCCCCACCCTGAGTGCTCATGCATCTTCCAGGCTAAGGCTGCTCCTGCCTCTGCACGGAGCTCTGATGGAGAATGAGGCAGCACCCAGGTGGAAGCACGTGCTGTTTGGAAAGAGTCTGTTCTAAAGTACTTTGGGGACCACGAGGAGCTTTGGGGGGCATGGGAGGGGACTAGGGGGAGCTAGACAGGGTGGGAAGGGAGGGAGGAGGGCTAGCCTGGTCCCTGCCATGTAATCAGGTCTGAGGACGATAAAGTTGGCACTGAGCGTGATGAGCAGCAGTATCGCGCAGAGGGGAACGCCACCACAAGGGACTTACCTATAAAATATATTATTTATCTGTTTCCTGATGTAAGCTCTCAGGCCTAGGAACTTCCCGTAGATTCTGTGAAGGGTGGTTTTAAGAAAATCTCTCTCTCGAGGATCCTCACTGTCAAAAAGCTCTAAAAGCTTCAAGAAGAAAGAGAAACTCAGTGAGCCGCACGACTGCTCTGCAGCTTGGGGGCCACAGTGCCCGCTGTTGGGCTTACCTGCAACACAAACTTCTGATCAATATACTTCTTCGCTATATTAGGCTGGAAATCTGGAGACTCTAAAAATCTTAAGAAAAATTCATAAACAAGCTAGGAGGAAAAAAACAACAATCAGTCAAATAACGTAGTATTTTATCAATTGGAGATTAAAATACACTGAGTTGAATATTTGCCTCAAAATATGAGGCTTTAAAAAATAAAACCTCATCTCTACTGAACTGATGCTGAATTATGTGGCTTAACTTCATTGTATCTGGTGATAGCAATCATCTTATTTAGTAAGGCCCACAGACTCTCCCGGAAATGGCATGAAGCAAACGTCTCCCATGGCCTCAGCCATGTTCCACCCACTGCTCAGAGCCCACAGAGCTTACTGATCTCGACCAGCTGTGGCCAGCCCTGGGCCGAAAGTGGTACTGGAGCCCCCACCTTTCATCTCACCCACGAGTGTCCTGCAGCGCTAAGGCACAGAGCAGGCAGGCTGGGACCAGCACCTGCCTGAAAGAAGCAGTGAAGCCAGGAGCTGCAGGTGTGTGTGGCTCTGTCTCTCGCTGCTACACTCCCTGGCTCTGGCACTGTTTCCACGGCTCTTTCTTGCTTTCTTTGGGGCACCTAGTCCTTGCCTTGCACATCTCGCAGCATTCTGTTCATGCTACCCCACTGCCTCCTAACCAGCCACCCCCATTCCTCACAGAAAGGTGAGCAAAGGTGTTGGCCAGAACAGAGGCTCAGACGGGATATGTGCGGGGGAGGTGAGAGCCACACCAAGGACAGGAACAGCTGTGTCACGCCCTCTAGGCTTGGCTGCAGGGGGCAGTGCTACTGAAGACATCTGGGTAGGTATGTATCAAACACACATGTGCACACATGCACATATATACACACACTCTGCTCTGCTCAAATATTCTTGGGTATCTGAGTTAGCCAGTGCTGTGCTATTCAAAGTCAGGGGTCACTGGCTGCAACTAAAAGTGGGATCCTGGGCCATGACCTTCTCCTTGGAGCCCTCACTGGGACGCTACCCAGGCCTGCCCTCTGGCTCAGGTCCGCCCCCGGGACCAGTACCTGCAAATGAGGCCATGCTGCTTCTAACGTTGGTTCATCTTCCTCAGGGTCAAATTCTGCTCCCGTGGGGTTGGAGGAAGGCGGCAGTGTTCGAAACATATTAACTGCAAACTAAAATCCACAGATTCTATGATTATAATGAAGACATTTAAAAAAATTTACCAAGAACAGTCTTGAGGGTTGAACTCAGGACTTGGCACTTGCCAGGCAGGTGGCACCACCACTGAGCTATATGCCCAGCTCTACCAAGAACATTTTTAAAAACACAGAGTGATTCTGATAACAGCTACTTCCTGTGGTGCAATGGCTTGTCCTTATTCTCAAAATCCAGTAGCACTGTGGGTCCCCAGAGGAAGCTCAGGTCAGAACTGCGCTAGCAGGTGGCTACCAAGCTGACCACTGAAGTCATTTTGGTACCTGACTGTCAAGCTTCGAAAGACAACGACATTAACAAATGCTGGCAGGGTCTTCCCAGCTTGAGGCCCTGCCATGGCTAGCTGTGCCCTGAGCTCTGCCTTCCTGGCCACAGGTGTGGAAAGGACCCTTCTGCTCCATGGCTGTCTGCCCCTTCCAAACCAACCTGAATTTTTAAATGCAAAGCTGTCATTTGTTTGCACATACGATACCTAGAAAACAGTGAGGCAGAGACTGAACACCACAAAACCCAAAATGCGAAAGGTATAAATGGAAAATTCAATGAATATTTAAATTATACACACTGTCACGCTTAACCCTCACCTTAAACACACTGACCCATCACTCTGGCCGCTTGCTGAAGCAGCTCTGAAGTCCTAGCCTATGAGAGTCCTCAGCTGTGTGGTCATGGCTGCCCCGATGTCCTGAACTGATGCGCAACATTTCTTTCATGGCCATTTGGACTTTGGGGAAGAGTAAAAGGTTGTATGGTGCCAGGTCTGGGGAGTGAGGTGAGTGATGACCCACATGAGGAGTTTACGGTTTGTCCTTCTGCTGGACGGTGCGCGGCAGCAGCACTTGCTGAATTCTGACCAACCTTGAGGACACTCGTGGAAGTGACTGTAGAACTGCTTCCCAAAGTAGCAGGATGGCCCCGAAGCACCACCTCAGGGGCTGAGCTACAGCTACTGTTGGTGCAAGTGGTCTCTGATCACTATGACTTCAAGACTACTGTCTGTCACCTGTGAGGGTGCAGCGGTGTGCCTCCCGAGCAGCAAGTGTACAATACATGAGGCAGAGGCTGACGCTTCCAGACAAGATGCAGACAGGTTACCCTACAGCATAAACCATGGCAGATGTAGGCTGGGGAGGGCAGTTGTGAAGGCCACTGACTTCTGCAGGGGTGGGAACAGCCAGGTGAGCCCCACACTTGCCTCACAGGATTTCCAGTCTGAAGAGCCCCGGGAGGTCCAGCAGGCAAGGCTTAAGATTTGCCAGGCAGAGCCTACAGCGGAGAGCGCTGCCTCTGCGGGCACCAGGGATGTGCAAAGGTCTCAGTGGGCAGCAGAGTACAGGAGGGCCATCTGTGTAAGACACCACTGCAAGAGGGGGCGGCAGTGCAGGGGCGGCAGTGCAGGGCCAGTGGGAACCGGTGCAGCTGGCCCTCTGTACTGTGCATTCTTTGGATTCAGGTGAAGTCCAGAAGAATTTGGCAAAAAAACTCCTAACTGTTCTGAACTTGGAGACTTTTTCCTTGTCATTGTTCCTGTGCAAACAGCACAATAACCAATTGCACAGCACTCACATGCATGACGTGTAAGAGGTTGGGACGACCTAATGTATACAGGAAGATGTTGATACAAACACTGCACCATGCTGTACAAGGGACTTGAGCACCACAGATATGGAGCCAGACCCCCACAGACACTGGCAGCAAAGCCGGTACTGGCCCAAGGCTGGGAACAGTGCTGTCCCCCCTTGCCACGTGGGGAAAACTCGTAATTCAGGGAGCACTAGATTCATAGCCACAAGGGTCCAGTCTCACTACTGAGTAACTGGCAGTGGAATTAATATGAGTGTGGCCCTTTCTAACACATCTTAAAAAACACAAATCAAAGGTATCAAACTGTTTTTGAGTAACTTAATTGCATCCCTAAACAAATCTCAAGAAATTTACAGAAATACCTATCAGCACTTTTAACAAGGCCAAACCCAAAATACCAGGACCTGGTGAAAAGTTAGCAGACAAACAAAGAAGCAGGAAAATATGATTTATGGTAGCAGGAAAAAGCATCGATATTGTTCAAATTAGCAGATAAGGGTATTAAAATGGTGTTGTGTGTGCTCTGAAAGTTTAGTGTAGACATGGAAGACACAAAAAGACAAATCAAAATCCAACAGAGGACAACTACAAATGTGAGATGAAAAACTTATGGGTGGAATTAATAATAGATGAGACACTACAGAAAAGACCAGCTAATCAAAGACGGGGCAAATACGCGCGATGAGCAGCATCAGTGAGCTGCGGACAAGTCCACTGACACAGTACGTTATCAGCAGGGTGCAGGGGACAGAAAACTGTCAGAAAACGGTGAGTTTACGAAATGCAGTAAAAACTACAAACAAGACAAATGAAGGAAACCATGCCAGGGCATATCATAGGCAAATGTCTATAAAGGAGTTGAGCAGGAAGGATGGTAGGCTTGTGGGATGGAAACCAGAACCTGGAAGTGTATCCTAAAGGTAGTTTGTCCATGAAATCTCTTTTTTTCGTAACACCCGATATGCTTCTGGATATATCGTGACTGGAGCTTTAGCACAGTAAAATGGGTGATAGCAAAGAGGACTACTTAAAAGTATTTATTTTCAACCCAAATTTGTCCTTGCTGTAAATCTATATGTTCTTCTGCAGTGACGGTGACTGCAAAGCAGAGCTCCCTGACATCGGGAGCAGGGCCATGTACACTACCACTCTTCTGCAGACGCTGTGCATGAATACACAAAATCCCTTCAGCCAGAGTCTGTGAACAATAATCAAGAGACTGGGGCCGGGGAGTTAGCTCAGTGGTTCCAGTGCCTGTCTTGCAAGCGCAAGGACCTGGGTTCAATCCCCAGTAACCACATAACAATACTGGGCGAGGAGACTCACGCCCAGCAGCAACCAGTACCACATACCACAGTGCCGGGCGTGGTGGCTCATGCCTGTAATCCCAGCACTCGGGAGGCAGAGGCAGGAGGATTGCTGTGATGTGAATTTGAGGCTGAGCTCAGGGCCAGCCTGAACCACAAAGCGAGATCCTGTCAAAAATAAACCCCCAAAAAACAATAATCAAGAGACACATGATCAAGTGCTGAAGACCAGGTGAGAAGAACACCCTAAGAAAGGACCTATGACAGACCACCTTAGCGAAATGTTTTTATAAACAAAGCATCCCTGGTTTCCTGTTGGACAACATTGCAGACATTGTATGAAACTGAATTCTTCCAAAGACAGATGAGACTGAGGCTCTTGGGAGAATCAAAGAGAAATGTGCCTTGTTTGCCACTTGAGAAAGTACATCCTAATATACAGTAAAATAATGTTTTTCTTTTTCCTTTTCATTTAAAAAAGATCTTGAAAACAGCCAGAAGGGAAAAATACAATCTGGAAGTAAAGACAAGTGCAATGGACAATTTCTTTTTTCTTTTTGGTACTGAGATTAAACTCATGACCTTCCGCTTGCAAGGTAGGTACCAGAAACACTGAGCTAAATCCGTCGCCCTTGGGTGCTTTCTTATTAGCAGCAATGCATGTACCACAGTGAGCATGGCAGGAAAAGACCAGCTGATCCAGATGTGCCACTGCCAACAGAGCTCACTATCAGCAGATGTGCATTCCAGCAAGCACTGCAGGAGTCCTGTGGCTGATGCTGATGCCAGAGGGGCGTCAACCCTCACAGTGGAAGGAGGCACATGCCAAATGGTAACTGTAAGTAGACACAGATCTGTGAACATCAGTTCAGCCTTCTTAGATAATCCCTTAAAATAAAAATAAGGTATTGTGGAGTTTCTAACATGGGCTAAAGTGTATGACAAACGACAGCAGAAAAGGTAGGAGGGAAGCACAGGATCATGCTGCAGCGTAGAGATGTTTCTGAGTCTGGCTGCCTGCTGGACAGTGCTCCACGTGGAATGCTACTCCCGAGAGGCGGAATGAAGCAGAAGGTATTCGAGAAAAGCTGAGTAAACAAAGTCAAATGATAAAGACTTACAGTGAAAATGTCAACAAAAGAAATATGATGGAATCATAAAAAGTTTAGAACTGATTCAAAAGACAGAAAAAGAAGAAAGGAAAACAAAGAACAGACGGGACAAACAGAAAAAAAATCAGCATGGTGGTCATCTTTATTTTTCAAATGTGATGCTGGAGAATGAACCCAGGGCCTTGAAAATGCTGAGCACAGGCTTTATCACTAAGCTACATCTTAGTCCGAGTGGTACGTTTTAGCCCAGGAACAACAACAATCACATTAGAAAGTCTCTCTTTCTCTTTTTTTTTGGCGGTACTGGGGATCAAACTTGGGCCCTCGTGCTTCCAAGGCAGGTGTGGCACCACTTAAGCCAAATCCCCGGCCCCTAATAATCCCATTAAATGTGGCTTGAACACCTTAATTAGAAGGCAGAAATTGTCTAATTGAATAAGAAAGTGAGATCCAAGTTACACATCACCTACAGTGAGCCCAGTCTAAGTACACAGACATCTGGGAGAAGTAAAAAGAAGGAAAAGAGGCACACCATTAACATTAGTTACAGTGGTCCGCAGGGCCCAGGCTAGTATCAGACAAAGCAAGTTACAGGCACATGCCTTGAGGTGAAGAATCATAATGATGGAGGAGTCAGTTCAAAAGGACACATTAAAAAAAAAATAAAAGGATACATATTACTTAGGCACCAAATAACATCAGTCTAAACTTATAGGAATGCAAGAAAAAAGGACAACAATTACAAGCAGAAAATAAATTAAAAACCCTAATTACAGTAGCACCAAAATATGAAATAAATACTTGTTCATAAACTTAAAGCTATCTGAAGCTTATGCACAGCCAGAGCTGCAGACCACGAAGACTGGCCTGTGAAGACACACTGTACTCTTCAACTGAAGGCTCTGTCATTCAGGTGCCAATTTTCTCCAAATCTACACATTTAATTGGATGCCAATCAAAACCCCTGCAGGGGGCCGGGGAGTTAGCTCAGTGGTTCTGGTGCCTGTCTTGCAAGCACAAGGACCTGGGTTCAATCCTCGGTAACCACATACTGTACTGGGTGTAGAGACTCACGCCCAGCAGCAGCCAGTACCACATACCACAATGCCGGGCGTGGTGGCTCACGCCTGTAATCCCAGCACTCGGGAGGCAGAGGCAGGAGGATTGCTGTGATGTGAGTTTGAGACTGAGCTGAGTGCCAGCCTGAACCACAAAGCGAGACCCTGTCTCAAAAAACCTAAAAAAACAACAACAACAACAACAAAAAAAAAAACCCTACAGGATATTTGTGTAGATAATGACACGCTGATTTTAAAATTATAAATGGAAAGAGTAACCAGAATGCTTTTGAGAAAGAACAAAACTGTAGGGTTTACACAACCCAACCTTGACATTTACCATGGAGGGATAATAATGGGAGTTGTGGTGAAAAGACAGTCTTTGGATGACTGGCAAAGAACACAATGGAGCCCAGAGCAGCTCACGAACACAGTCAAGTGCGTACTGGCTGCTCAGGGAGCTCTGCCGGTTTCCTCAGCACACAGGACACCTGAATATCTCATGCTGAGATATGTACCTTAGTCAGAACAGGGCACTGACATGTATGGTCAGATCAGAATGTATATATTTACCCAGCTTAAATGAAAACCTCTGTTCAAAACTTGTACAGTAACATTTATGACAATTTTGTTGTCAAGAACTGGAAAAAGCCCCAATACCCCTCAAGTGAGGAAAAGGAAAGCAAACTGGGGTTCTTCTATGTGGCGAGACAACAGAAGAAACTACTGACATGAGCCGTGACATGGAAGAACCTAAGCCGTTCTAAGGGAAAAGACCCAGACCCAAAGGCCACATACTGTGTGCACCCATGTGAGTGACATTCTGGAAAAGGCAAACTGATGGGCATAGGGAACAGAGGAGACAGCAACCGGGGCTAGGGGCTAGGGGCAAGGACGACGCCAACCACCAAGCAGAAACAGAACACATCTTTGTCTCAGTGCTGATTATATGACTGTATGCGTCTCAGTGCTGATTATATGACTGTATGTGTTTATTAAGAAAATTTGCTATATGCAAGTTAAAAACTGATTTAAAAGAAGTTACAGAAAGATATTCACTAGTCCAGATTCCCAAACTTCTCTTTATAATGCATATAATGCATATAATGCTTTGTAATCTCACTGTCCAAGACTGGAAGAAATATCTAACAACACAGGAGCTATAAGACCTGGCTTTACTGAGATGTACACAATGACACAACACACACACACACACACACACACACACACACACACACACCTGTAAGACCATTGCAAATCAGACGATAAACTCATTCACCATCCCAGAAATTTCTTTCTTTTTTTAAAAAATAGGGATTAAACCAAGGGACTCACCCACGATGCCAGATAAGCACTCTGCCACTGAGCTACATTCCTAGCTTTTTAAAATTTAATTTCGAGACAGCATCTTGCTAAGTTGCCAAGGTTGGCCTTGAACTTGTGATCCTCTGCCTTAGCCTCCTGAATAGCTGGGATTTCAGGCCTGTGTTACTCTACAAGGCTCTAAAAGTTTCTTAATAGGGGTCTGGGGATTTAGCTCAGTGATTCCGGTGCCTGCTTTGCAAGCACAAGATCCCAAGTTCGATCTAGGTAAGGCATGGTGGCTCATGCTTGTAATCCCAGCACTCTGGAGGCAAAGGCAGGAGGATTGCTGTGAGTTTGAGGCTCACCTGGGCTACATAGTGAGCTCAGGGCCAGCCTGAACTGCAAAGCGAGACCCTGTCTTGAGAAAAAAAAAAAGGCTCACATATTTAAAGTAGAAAAACATCATTCTCTGGATTTCAAAAGTTACTTTGCTGCTCCATCTGCTGTCAGCTTGTCATCCTGCTCTCCTCTTTAGTCCATGTACTTTGTAACTTTGGCCAAATAGAAACAACCAAGCCAAAAGGGAACAGTGATTTAATCCTTCATTCAAAACAAAAATAGATCTGTAAACGGCTTGCAGCTTCATCAGCTACTACACCGCCTCCTTTTAATTCAGAACATTCTTCCCTGTCTCATTTCCAAACTATCATCACTGTTATAACACGAAACACCTAACAACTAATACCGGTCAAAAACAGGAGGATGAGGTCTAGCACCATTTCTTGGGAGAGTATAAGACGATCATCTTGGGACCTGGATGTGGAGGTCCCCAAGATGCAGGGCATATCCCGAGGATTCTGACGCTGCAGCTGGGCAGTCTGCACCGGCTGTCTGCACAGCAAGGACGGCTGTAAGGGATGGATGGAGCTGCTCCGCCCGCCCAGCACTGGCTGCATGGGGACAGCCCGCTTTGGGTGCTTTGTCTTTTAGGGAAAAAAAAGTTATCTTTACTGATTTTTGATGACAAATGTGGTACATGATCAATACTAACAAACTTTAAGGGCTGAGAATATAGCTCAGAGTTACTATGCCTGCCTGGCAAGCGTGAGGTCCTGAGTTTAATCCCTGGTTCTTGAAAAAAAAAAAAATTAAAAACCACAGCACAATGGCAATTTTTATATGACTGTACATCCAAAGGCAGCTACTGTTAGTATTCTGTACCACGTACCTTGAGATTTATGGTTTATTATTATTGTTGTTCGGGTGCTGGGACCTAGCCCATACATGCTAGGCAAGCATTCTGCCACTGAGCTGCTCTCTTGTTTCCTAGACTTACTCTCATTATGTATGTGTAAAACGGAGTCAGTAAATCAACCCCTGGTGAATTACACTGCAGAGTCATAGTTGTAAAACTGTGTTAGGTATAGGATTTCATGACTTGCTTTTTGTCACACATTTGATTTTACTTTCATGAATGTATTTCTATGCTACAAACATAAAAGCGCACTTTAGACCACGTGTTTTTAATAGCTTATTCTTTTTTTTTTTGGCTACATAGTTCAGGCTGGCCTTGAATTCACTATGTACCTACCCTAGGCTGGCCTCAAACTTGCTGCGATCCTCCTGCCTCAGCCTCCTGAATGCCAGGATTACAGTGGTATGCCATGGTGTCTGGTCTGACCATGGTTTAAACAAGTTTAACCAACACTCTATATAGTATATAGAGCACTCCTTTCTAAATTTTAAAAAAAAAAGAAGAAGAAGAAAAGTAACTCAAGGTATGAGGGTCTGGGGCAAAAATCAGGAATAAAATCCATTTGAGAAAGGAGGGTATGTTTGGCACCCTCTGGTAAATGTTCTGAAGCCTCGGGGTACTCACTGAGGGGACAGGACACCCGAAGAACTTTATCACCAGGCTGTCCAACTGTCCCTGTTTCCTCTTCTATCCTGCAATAGTTATAGTCTTTTGTCTACTGCACCAGTTCAAGCTTGCAGAATGAAATGACTTGCTTAAAGAAGCTCATTAATGGTAGGAAAGCTGGGCAGGGACAGGGCTGTGTCATCTGCCTGGAAGACACACACCTCCTTTCTCTGAGGGAGTCTTTCTTTCCAACTTCACTGTAGGGGTTGGGGGTTCAATAGTGGTCCAAGGACAGCAAGGGTCCCAGGGCCTCAGGCCAAGTGAGGACAGAGGCAGTGGGGCTGGAAGCCACTGTCTTCCAGAGAAGCCCAAGAGAACGAAAGCTGCAAAAGAGCAGCAGACACAGGGTCCTCCTGTGATCCTGTGGACCCCGTCTCCACGTGTGAGCAGCAGTGAGTGGGGTGCCTGCCACCTGTTGGAGCCAAGCCCGGCTTTCTTACTTTCTCACAGGGCCCATACACTTCCTGAGTCTACTGGCTCAAGTCAGAAATTTGGTCACTGATCTTTCCTTAAAAAGGTTGAATCAATCACTAAGTCTTGCTTCTGCTGCAACATCTCTCACGTTTGACGATTTTTCTCCACTGTCACAACTGTTTGGTTTGTTTCACCCCTGCAGGGTCCCCACAGTCCCTGCCTTAGTCCCTCCTCTCCATTTCACATCCCTTCGCATCCAGTCTGGCGAGTGTTGCTGGAGTGGAGCCAGAGGCCAGCCCCTCCCCGTGTATACACACACACACACACACACCCGCGCGCATGCATTTGCTCCTCTGGCTTTGGTCTTACCAGGTGAGGGCAGCTGGGGGAGGCTGAGGCTCTAGTATCTCATGCACCACAGTGCCATAGGCTGTGCCACTGGAGCCAGACAGGTCCATGACATTGTCTCTTGAGTGATTTTGGGAAATTAGTGGGTGTAATTTTATTTTTATTACTCATAATTTCTTCTTTTAAAAATTTAGATCTTTATCGGTACATTATATATACACGTCATGATCACACTCCACATTGAGAATTTGTACGAGTGTATGACACGACTTAAATCTCATGTTTTCCCATTCTCCTACTCAACCTAACCCCCGCCTCCCATATACATAATTTTGTTTCCTATTTTTTAAATTACTCTGAATTTCTTAAGTATACTGTTCTTGGCTCTGTGATCATTATTATTATTTTTTTCTTTTGGTGTTTGAGGTACAGTCTCACTTTGTAGTTCAGGTGGGCTCTGAGCTCACTATGTAGCCCAGGCTACCCTAGAACTCACAGTGATCTTCCTGCCTCTGCCTACCAAGTGCTGGGATTACAGGCCTGAACCACCACACCCAGCACTGTTGTATGTGGTTACCAGAGATCAAACCTGGGCCCTTGGGCTCGTAAGGCAGGCGCTAGAACCACTGAGCTAAATTCCTGGCCCTGTGATCAGTATTTTGACTAGTAGAAAAATGTCCATCCCAGAGAAACAGATTCACTAGATAATTCAATTGAAAAAAACAGATGGTGGTTATATTTAAAATCTGACTGAAACGAAGAAACGCTGGCACTGACGTAATTCGTGCCCCGGAACCTAGAGGCTGAAATCCTGCCCAGCTCCTGCTCCTTCTCACCTACATCTCTCCAAAGTGGCTTTGTCTGGGAAGGCAAGGCCTGTGAGGTGACGCAGAGCGGGGTTCCAATGGAGTCCAGGTCAGGTCTATAGAGCACAAGGGCACGCAGCACAGGGAGAAGAGGTCTAGGTCCCGGCTGTCGGGAAAGTGACAGCGCTTTCCACCCATGGGGCCTGCTCCGCTCAAAGAGCATGATGAATGCTGGAAGCCAGACCTTGTGACAGGCAGGGGACGTGGCGGTCACTTTCCCAACTGTCACACCCACAGTTACCTCAGGACTCCCCCTGGAAATGACAGGTTCACACAGAAGCTGGTATGTGAACATCACAACAGCATTACTCATAACAGCCCAGACCCAGAAATAACCACATGTCCATCAGCAAATGAGCCCACAGCGTGCGCTTACTGATATGAAAGGTTCCTAATGGCAATGGAATTAGTTGGTTAAAATAAAAGGCACAGGATACTGATCCATGCTCCACGACGCAGATGAGCCAGAGACGCCTGTCACAAACCCCACACCCTGTCAGCCATTTACACAAGGGCTGGAATAGGTTTCGATGGACACAGGAAGTAGACCAGGACTGCTCGGGGCGGCTGGGCGCTGGAGCGGGTGAGAAGCAGGGAGAAGCGGCAAGACTGGATGTGCTTCATACTAAATTCATACTAAAACCCATCAGATTACATATTTTTTGTGGACAGATTGTAAGATATGGGAGCAATACCTCAATAAATCTGTTTAAAAAACATATGGCTGTCCAGTCTTATGGAGAATGTATTTAAAAGTGGCAGTGTTAGGAAACAGCATCTCTAGAACTTTAGATCCTTCAAAGTAAGTGGAAATTAATGTCTAAAAATACTATGACCAAAATACACTCACGCATGGCAGGGGAGGAAAGAGCAGCAGGTGCACTGTGCGGGCTGTGTGCTGCACGGGGAGCTCGGTGCGGGCTGGCGCTGCCCAGGCACGCGGCCTCCACTGCCTGCTGTGCCCCAGCCGGGACCCGTGCCCTTGCCCACTGCCTTCCTCCCTTCCTCACATCTCTCATAGTGCTGAGTAAAACAGGAGCAGGCTATCCTGTGCCACTTCACCCTCTGCAGCCACACAGACAGGGGCTTAGGGCTGGGCTTTCACATCGCACCAAAGAGGAGAGAAAACCTTGAGTCTC
This sequence comes from Petromus typicus, assembly GCA_004026965.1. Taxonomy (NCBI): domain Eukaryota; kingdom Metazoa; phylum Chordata; class Mammalia; order Rodentia; family Petromuridae; genus Petromus; species Petromus typicus. The sequence continues at coordinate 17,238 of PVIR01004180.1, read as the reverse complement.
CAGTGTCAATGGCCCTGGATGGGCTGTGCTCCTAGGTGTCATCTCCTTGGTGCAGTCTGGGTAGGTACCACACATTTCTCTTCCCTTCTTCCTGTATACACGAGCAGAGGGCATGACCAAGCCCTGAGCCGCATTGCTTGCTACTGCCTTGGCTGCTGTCTTCACGGTGTGACCAGCTTCACAGAGCACAGCGCTGCCTGGTGTATTTCACACCAGGCTCTCACAGGAGAGGACCAGCTTGGTGGGGGCGATCAACACATGAGACACAGGACCGACAGCCAGTGTGCAGCACCGAGGCCTGGCATGGTCTCAGGAAAGGGAACAGGCTGGGAGAAGGAGAATCTAGTTAGGAGGGAAGCACGCTGCCAGGGAGGAGGGAGTGACCAAGGCCAGGCCATGGCGTCAGGCAGTCCGGCCGCCTGCGCAGTCTCCTTGTTCCTCATACTTTTCCCTCCTGGGTCAGGAGGGTGAACTAGACTGCTGGCTGCTAGCACTCCTTTACAGTGGAGATCTTGCTGGGAATAGGGGTGCATGCCTGTAATTGCAGCACTTGGGAGGCTGAGGCAGGAGTGTAGCTCTGAGTTAGAGGCCAATTTGGGCTACACAGTAAGAACTTATCTCAAAAAACAAAACAAAAGGGCCGGGGAGTTAGCTCAGTGGCTCCGGCGCCTGTCTTGCAAGCGCAAGGACCCGGGTTCGATTCCCCGGTAACCACATAATAATACTGGGTGTGGAGACTCACACCCAGCAGCAACCAGTACCACATGCCACAGTGCCGGGCGTGGTGGCTCACACCTGTAATCCCAGCACTCGGGAGGCAGAGGCAGGAGGATTGTGATGTGAGTTTGAGGCTGAGCTCAGGGCCAGCCTGAACCACAAAGCGAGACCCTGTCTCAAAAAACCTAAAAAACAAAACAAAACAAAACAAAACAAAACAAAAAACCCTCCAAAACCAAAAAACAGAGAGAGCTTCCATTCTTGTAATTTATATATTTATAAATTTATCATATACCAAGAAATTAAAAGGAAAATTAGTACATGATACAGAAGCATTTTTAAATCATTGGGGGAGATGGGATATTCACTATATGATGGAGAGGTAAGTTGCTTTTCAGTAATTTAGAAAGAAATTTGTACTGTGAGAAAGTTCATGAGGATCAGAAAGTGTAACATGAAGAACAAAGCTATGGATGGCAGAGGAAAAAAATAACCCTGGGGTCACAGGTGGCCTTCCAAAGTGAAAGAGTTGAAATTAAACACAAAGAGACCGGCTCCTTTCTCTAAGGTGAGGTTCTGGCTATTTGCTGTCAGCTCCGGCCGTGCCTGGCACCAGCCTTTAGTATGCACAGCTCAAAGAGGCCCCACGCTGGCAACCTGGCAGCCACGCTGGGGTGTGGAATATCAATACTCAAAACAATCAAGTTCAGCACAACTTAAGAAATCGAAGGCTGAACAACAACAAAAATATTTCTTTCATCTTTTTTCCAAAGCAAATACAGTAAACTTTATATCAATAAATTTAGTCAGTTCTGAAACACAGCTTTGGGAAAGAAACTATGAATCTAAAGAGACCAGTGAAGATCAAGATTGAAGATGTGGGGCCTGTAATCCCAGCACTCGGGAGGCAGAGGCAGGAGAATTGTGACGTGAGTTTGAGGCTGAGCTCAGGGCCAGCCTGAACCACAAAGCGAGACCCTGTCTCAAAAAACCTTAAAAAAAAAAGATTGAAGATGTGGGGCCTGGGACATAGCTCAGTGGTTCCGGAGCCTGTCTTGCAAGCGCAAGGACCTGGGTTCGATCCCCGGTAACCACATAACAATACTGGGCGTGGAGACTCACCCCAGCAGCAACCAGTACCACATACCACAGTGCTGGGTGTGGTGGCTCACGCCTGTAATCCCAGCAGTAGGGAGGCAGAGGCAGGAGGATTGTTGTGATGTGAGATGGAGGCTGAGCTCAGGGCCAGCCTGAACCACAAAGCAAGACCCTGTCTCAAAAAAAAAAAAAAAAGATTGAAGATGTGTAGCAATGTGTTTCCATAATGACTCACTAACACTGGGAACTAATTTCCAAGGCAGGTAGCAACCCCGCAACGGAGCAGAGTGGAGCAGGGCAGAACGCTGAGGTTTGGTGTAAGCCACTGGGGCTGTGGCAACTGCACAAGGTGTCACCAGGCGAGACGGCCTGAAGGAGCTGAACCAGGGTGCAGGAGAGGCTCCGCGCGCTGACATTTGGCTTGAATAAAACGTGTGATTAATACTTGCAGGTTGACACACTTCCCTGGCCACAGGGACATAGCCTCCTGAGACTGGTGCCAAAGGATGGACATCCGCTCAGCAGTCAGCAAGGGCTGTTCTCACACTAGCCTGGGCCCAGCAACATTTTAACTATGTCACCATCACTAGAATTTTCTTGCCCATGTATTGACATGTTTACTTCTGATCTACATGAGGGCACTAGTGTATTACTATATGTGTCTACCAAAAAACTCAAAATTTAATGAGAACAAAATAATAAATACAAATAACCATTCTAACACTTGTTCATGTAAAGTTTCTATTATCTGGTTCCTACATGGCAACTTTGCCCTTGCATTGTCAGAACTGTAACGCAAGACACGTCACTCCTGGGCTGCCGACATCACAGAGGATACACTGGCTGGGTGAACATGCACACTTACCATGTGGACTACTTCTGGGTAGATGGGTTCCGTGATCACACTCCGGTTGTGGGTGATGTACTCCACCATCTCACTTAAAGCAGCTCGTTTCACTTCCTTCCACTTGAGGTCACTCAGTGGGTCAGAAACAAAGTCAAAGAGGACACAACACTGACGCAGCTTCTGGGTAAAAAGCTTCTCTTGATCTGCAGGAGGAACATCTGAAAGGCAGAGAGTAAAGCGTATTGACTGCCAATGCTGAGCCCAAAGGCATGTGGGACACTCAACTGTGTGCCTGTCTGTGTCTACAGCCTTCATTAGACTCTGAAGTTTTGAGACAGGGTCTTGCTACATTTCCCAGCTGGCCTCAAACTCTCTATCCTCCTACCTCTGGCTCCCCAGTGCTGGGATTATAGGTGTGTACCATATCTGGGTCCTCTGTTTTTATTTTGAATTAACAGAGTTTAAGAAAAAGGGATGAGCCGGGGATTTAGCTCAGTGGTTCTGGCATCTGCCTTGCAAGCGGTTTGAGCCCTGGTAAACACATACAACAATGCCAGGTGTGGTGGCTCACACCTGTAATCCCAGCATTCAGGAGGCAGAAGCAGGAGGATTGCTGAGTATGAGGCTGAGTTCAGGACCAGCCTGAACTACAAAGTGAGACTTTGTCTCAAAAAACTCAAAAAAAAAAAACAAAAAACAAAAAAAACAAAAACAAAAACAAAACAAAACAAAAAAAGCTGGGCATGGTGGCTCACGCCTTTAATCCCAGCACTCTGAAGGCAGAGGGAAGAGGACTGCTTTGCGTTCAAGGCTCACCTGGGCCAGCCTGAAGTACAAAGTGAGACCCTGTCTCAAAAGAAAAATGGATGGGTAGGGGTGCTGAGGTCAAACATCCCTTAAATGAAAAGCAAAAAATAGCTAGATCCTGCTCAGATTATTGGGTTAGTATGGTAAAGTCTGTTGTTCACTCTTTCAAACCTTATCAGGAATATTGTTCAAAATAAATTCTTCCTCAAAGTATCCATCCCACAAATGCCCTCAGAGCACCAGCGATCACATTAGGGGTGAACAGCAACATGACATGCCTGGGTGATGGTGAGTGTTTCAGAGCATCTCATGATAGCTGGCCTGCGACACACGTGATGTGCACACTGCGACAGCATGTGCACTTATGGAGTGGAGGACAGGTGAGGCAGAAGCCCTGCTTGGCATAGGCGGTTGTCCCCTCTGGCCTCAGCCAGCAGTTGCCTAAACCCACTCTCACCAACCTCCAGAGCAACCAGGTCAGTGCTCGCCCTGGTCTCCTGTCAACACAAGTCACACGCGGTGATTGTGTTCACCATGACAGCAACATAGAAGCAGCGGTAACACATGGTAACTATGACTTGTTGGGGAGAAACTGGCACCTGAGCCAGAGTGTAACATGACAAGAGATGAATAGGTTTGAAGGATCACCTACGGCCGATAAGCGAGGAAGCTGGATTCAAACTGTGTTCTCTGGGAAGTCTGAGGAACTTCTGTCAGGACTGGTGGTGCTGATGACAAGTGGGGTTTACTGATACATGTACTGAAGCGTGTCAAAGATTTGCAAAATGTCTTAGAAAATTTGCACAGCTTGCTGAAGCAATAGTTCCCACATGATTAATAAATGGCATTATAGTATCACTCAAGGGCAAAAGAGCTGTTCACATTGCAAGAAAGTGCACTGGATTTTACTGGAATAAAATGTAAAGACAATTCATTGATCTGGTTTCAGGTTCCACAGACTTCTTTACGAAACTGGTAATTTATTAAGTTTTGGTGCAACATCAAAGAAAATGTTCACAACACGCTGGAAGGGCCATTAGAATACTCCTCTCTTTCCCAGACACTTTTTATTTACACTCAAGAGAAGTAACATAAGGCCAAAGACTGAAAGCAGAACTAGACGGGAGGACCAGCTATGTCCTCATAAGCCAGACACTATAGAGATTTGTGAAAAATAAAACTTATTACTCTTTTCACTAAAGTTGTTGCTGTTTTTGAAATCACATTTAGTTTATAAAAATGTTAGCTTACAAGTTAAATATTTTCTTTGGTTTAATTTTGAATATGGTCAGCATTGGCAGCTAACCTCAGAAACAGAAGTGCTTTGGGGCCTACAGAGCTTTAGAAGTGTGAGGGGCTCTGAGCCACTCACACCGGCCTCAGCCCCAGAATGACCCGTAGCGCCAGTTGCTCTCCGTCTCTGCATACAGGCCACAGCACGATCCTTTCTGCCCCATCTCACCCTGGCTGAATGCCAGCTGCTTTCAGGTCTGTTTTACAAGGCCTTTCCTTACGGCCTGTTCGATAAGACCCCTTGGGGCAGGGCATTTATATTTATACTTGCCATCATTTCAGCGGTGACGAATCCTGCTTAGTATCAGAACTCAACTGTTCCGCTGTGCGGGCAAGTGCCATGTGGTGACACTGTTCTCCGAATCCCTTAATGCCTTAACATTAGCCTTGCAAACAGCAGGCACATGGACACTGCTACCTGGCTGACCTGCTGTGTGGGAACTGCGGCTTCCCCTCCTGCTACCCTAGGTGCAAAGATAAGCAGAACATGGCAGGCGACAGGCTTGGGACCCACTGCCTATGGGACGCGTGATCGACCCCGGGCGTAGTTTCACCATTTCAGCCCAGTGGCATCACTACAACACGCCCCCAAACATCCTGCTCTCTGGAGAGACCCACTCATTGTCGGACTTACCCCATGCTTGCCTTGGGCCCTCCTCACTTCTATCCCTGTTCTCCCCAGTCTGCAGGAGCACCTCATGTGGATTCCTTTTGCTATTGCAGCATGTGTACTAGGAACCAGTCTCACTTTCTCAGTACCACAGAGAACTAAGAAGGCCACAGAACCCCAAGTGCTTCCCCACATCCTCACTCAGGACCACTCAGCCTGGCTCTAATGGGGGCCACTTAGGTCCTTGAAGAACACTGTCCTGCTGACCCCTCATAAGGACAGTTTTGAGCCTGCACAGAAGACCCCGTGCAATGAGCTGCAAGAGCTGATCCAAGGCTGCAGCGCGGCTCAGCACACAGGTGCAGCAGTCGGCTGCACATATGACCCAAGTGCCACTGGATGCTGGGACTACGAAAGTCACAGGGCCCCCAAGCATTTTCCACCTTTTGAACACCATGCAATAACTAATAAGAATAAAGTCGAAGTTGTTACTGAAACAAATCTTAAACAGAAAAAAATATTTTTTTCCAGAAAATTTTTATGCGAAGTTTTTTGAAAAGGCAACTTCATGAAAAAAAAAAACAAAATAACAACTCCATGAAGCTATATGTTAATTCCTTCAAGGTCCCAGGTAGCTAAAGCATTGTACCATTTTTGTTTACAGTCTACAGATGGGTTTGCTATCATAATATCATGAGCTCTACTGTTATTTTAAGAAACCTTCATACAGTATTGCCATTTCTTTTCTTTTTTAAGGTTTTTTGAGACAGGGTCCCACTTTGTGGTTCAGGCTGATCCTGAGCTCAGCCTCCAACTCACATCACAGCAATTCTCCTGCCTCTGCCTCCCAAGTGCTGGGATTACAGGCATGAGCCACCACGCCTGGCACTCTGGTATTCGGTACTCATTACTGCTGGGTGTGAGTCTCCACGCCCAGTATTGTTATGTGGTTACCGGGATCAACCCAGGTCCTTGCGCTTTCAAGACAGGCACAGAAACCACTGAGCTAACTCCCCAGCCCAGTATTGTCATTTCTAACAACAACAACAAAAAAATACAACAACAAAAATTTGAGTACAAAAGTGAAAAAAACCTTATATCCTCAGGTGTTGTCAAGTATTTCTGTATTTTTAAAATGCAAATTAATCTAGATTCTTCTTGGTCAATGTATTTTTAAAAAAATCCTATTTTCTGTTGTGATAATAGGGGAATAAGAATGGGTGGAGGCGGTAGAGGAAAGTGTTGTATACCTTCACGGATTTTGATTTCTCAACAGTGTAAATCTTATCACAAATATCTCACATTTGCATGGATAATTTCAGCACCCCTCAACTTTCACTAGTGTATAGTGAACTTGAGCCAGTTCCTAATTATTCCAAGATAATTCCTCAGTAATACATAGGAACAAAACAAACAGACAATACTTGTGCAGGACCTGCAGGGGGAAGAGAAGTATGGCAAAGACGTGAACCCAGGATCTCAGGACTCAACAGAAAAATGGGGGACAAGAATGTGCAACTCTTTAAAAAGTATATATCCTGAGGAAGGGAACCCTGAACTTTGATCTTAAACGATGCAGGATAGAACAGCAGAATGTCTCCCTATGTGCCTCATTTCCTACGATGTATAACAGATTAAGACACACAGTGAGGTGTGCACTGAGAATCTCACTGTGGGTCAGGTATATCAATACCAAAGGAGCCCAGAAACTTCTGCCCCACAGCAGAGTCCCAGCAGGCTTTGGGAAATGTGTACTATGTGACCCCTAGCATCACAGCTGATTCAATTCCTCCAGCTTGCTCCCTTCACGTGTGGATTGTTCATCCAGTCTTGGGAAGAGTGGAAGCCTTCTGATTTTTTTCTTTGAGACAGGGTCTTCCTATATATAGTCCAGGCTGGCCTTGAATTCACTATATAGCCCAGGCTGGTCTCCAACTTACTGCAATCCTCCTGGCCTCAGCCTCCCAATGCTGGGATTACAGGGGTGCACAACTACACCCTGACTAGTCTTGTGATGTTGAGTCTTCTAACTCATGAACATGGAGTATATTTCTCCAATTACTCAACTATCCTTGAAAGTCTGGTGATTTTTCTCCTAAAAATGTGTTATATATTGTATTTTAATTTATTCTTAAGATTTACTGTTTTGATGCTACTGTAAATGGTATCTCCAAAAAGACTTAACTTTCAAACTACTGTTGCAATAGAGGAAGAGGAGGAGGAGGAGGAGGAAAAGAAGGAGGAAAGATTTTGGGTGTTAACTTCACAACTGACAACTCTGCTTAACTCTCATGAACCCTGTTCCTGCCTCTGTAAATCGGTTGGTTTCCTTTCATCCACAAGCCCTGACACTGTCCTCTCTCTTGCAGTCTGCAGGCCAGACCTCAGGAGCAGGGCTGACAGGAAGGGAGTGGAGCCTTGCCCTCTCTCCCATCTCAGCAGAGCTGCTACCAGATCTCCACAGAGCTGCACACTCGCCCTAGGAGGCTGTGGATAATAACATTTATCTGATTAAGAAACAGACCCATTGCTTCAGTACCGCCCTGACAGCCACTTCCGCGCACCTGGGAAAGTGGATCCTGTGCTGTGTGTGCAGTGTGAAGGTCAGCATGACCTCAGCCTCCTGCAGAAGAACAGCATGGGGCAGCTGCCGATGCAGACCATGGTTTCTGGGGAGCGCTCTTAATGACAGCAGCTGGCCTCTGCTTGGCCAGAGAGCAGAGGGGGACAAGTTCATGCGTAGAGGACACTGGGTGCACAACAGCTAAGAGGTCAGCGCCTCAACAGACAGTGCCAGAACAACTGGCACTCAGGGGCCAGAACAGAAGAAACTGGATCATGTGATGCACAAAGATAAGCTGGTGGGTCACAAACTTAGATCTCAAAGGCAAAACTCTAATGCTATAAAAAAGGAAAAATACAGAAGAATGCCTTAGGCAGGGAAAGAGCAGCACACAAGCTCGGTAAGCATTAAAAGACTGATCAACAGAACTATCCTAAAACCAAATACTTTATCAAGATACCACCAAGATGGAAAGGCAAGTAGCAGAACATATTACTTGAATACATGTAATCACTAGACTTGGATCCAGAATCTAGATACACTTCTACTACATCAAGAAGAAAAATTCAGAATACTAGCAGGAAAAGAGGCACACATTTTAACCAGGTCTCCTCATATAGTGTATTTACACGGTTAATTGCACAGAACAGGACTGTCACTGTTGTCAATAATAGGAGAAATACAAATTAAATCCGCAATCAGGCACCACTGGTCACTCATGAGACAGGTACACAGTCAGTGCTGCAAGGAGCTAAGCTGTGGTGTTTGTGGCCAGTGGGCTGGGTGTCATCAAGGGGCACTGAAGACACTCATATACCAGGGGCTGGAGCTGTACTGGCCATATGACCTCACAGCATCACACACACGTGTAGCACAGCACAGGTGAAAACATGTCTACAGCAGCACCATCCCAATAGCCCAAACATGTGACAGCACATATGTCCATCAGGCTAGATCAGATAAATCTACCATTCAGATGCAATATTCCAAACACCAGAGAGGAGAGCAAACTGCAGCCAGATTCAATACGTATAAACATTACAAAGAAACAGTGGCCTGAGAGAGGCAAGTTAAAGGATCCAGTCCATCTAAGACTTGTATGGGGGTTTTGGGGGCATCTAGCCTGGGTTCTGGCTCTGCGATATGGGTATCTGCTTTATAATTATTCAATATCCTTTATATGCTTCTGTATGTGAGCTATCTCAAATAAAAAAGGCTAAAGAATCAATGCATGTGACAAAAATATTAAAATCACACAAGTAAGAACACGATTACAGGGTTGCAGGTCGTGCTAGACGAATGCACGTTAGTGTGCTTAGCATAGACAAACCTCTGTCTGTGCGGGGTCAGGAATCACGTGTACACCACCACCACATGCTGTCTCTCCAGTGCTCTATGGGGAGGAATTCAGGCTAGATTTTTCTGGATTCTCCTGAAAAATTTTCCTCATCAAGATGAGGATGAGAGATCTCTAATTTCTTCTACTTATATAAAGACTTCTCATTCTTTTCTCTCAACAAGAAGATCAGCAATTATGATCTCAAATAGATGAAATAAACATGTGGTTTGGCGTGTCTCGTGTCTCTCAGATTTTTGGCATCTGTGGCTGCCACAGAGGTGTAAGCCCGAGTCTGGGAGCAGCCTTGATCTCAGGGAAGCAGCCCTTGGATTTCAGAGCCGATTCAGAAACTGATCAGTATATATGCGCCGGGTGCTGAGCTGACATGCACAGACTGATGACAGAGGAAGATTAGAATGAAAGAAAATAACTAATAATAGATGAACAAGTGCTACAGTGCAGACGCCTGGAAGGCACCACAGGCCCGAGGAGGTGACAATTCTGCCCTGAGGAGGAGGGAGGGCAAAACTACTGGGGTGGGGAGGCTGACATCCTCTGTGCAGGTGCTGAAGCCACAGCAGGTAACGATGAGTGTGGAGGGGCCTCCACTGCTCATGCCAGGACTGCAGTTTGCGAGGCAGATTAAGCTGGGTGCATTCACCAGAGAAGCAGCTTCCTCCAGGATAGGCAGAGACATGTGCGATGCTACTGAGAACACTGCTGACTTAACCACTCCAGACAAGGGTACACACTGACACGGTTCCCAGGGGAGGGAGGGCCTTTGTTTTGTTCACCATTTTATCCTCAGCATCTGTAATGTGGTCTCACATACAGTAGGACCTCAAGTATTTGCTGAATGAATGGAATGATTTCAGGGAAACAAGTTTAGGTAATTTAACTCAGAGGTAGCAGACATAATAGCACATGTGCGTCAGGGTAGAATGGGACAACTCCATGAACCTTGATGAGACCCAGAGCGGCAGAGAACCTTGACGGGCCTCTCCCACTTGGGTCTCTGTGTGAGGGCTCTGTGCTGGTGGGTCTCAGGAGGGCATGGGAGAGGGGGGAGGCACAGAAGCTTGGCAAGCAAGCGGTGCCACCTGATTTGGGGAGTGACCTCTTCAGAGAGAGAAACACAGTCTGAAGGTTCAAGGTCAGAAGCTTGGGTACCCATGTGGGAAGAGAAGAGCTGGCTAGAGGCTGTGAGCTGGGCTCAGGCTCAGCCACTATGCACAAGCCCCGCTCCTCTGGGTGCCGTCCTGCGTGCACCCAAGCTTTAACACACAGAAGCACAGCAACAAACATAAGTGATGGATATGGTGACCCAATTCACTGAGTGCTACTTTGACCCTCACACACACATTCTCAGAACTGAATCAACTCAAATTCTTAGTGTGGTGACCCCTGGAACATATTTATAATTTTATTTTTATTTTCTTTCAGTTTTTTTTTTTTTTTTTTTTTGAGACAGGGTCTCACTTTGAGTTCAGGCTGGCTCTGAGCTCAGCCTGAAACTCACATCACAGCAATCCTCCTGCCTCTGCCTCCCGAGTGCTGGGATTACAGGTGTGAGTCACCACACCCGGCACTGTGGTATGTGGTACTGGTTGCTGCTGGGTGTTAGTCTCCACACCCAGTATTGTATGTGGTTACTGGGGATCGAACTCGGGTCCTTGCGCTTGCAAGACAGGCGCCAGAACCACTGAGCTAAATCCCCGGCCCCTTTCTTTCAGTTTTTTGAGACAAGGTCTCACTGTGTAGTTTAGCTGACCCTGAACCCACTATGTAGCCTAGGCTAGTGGCAATCCTCCTACCTCTGTCTCCTGAGTGATGGGATTGCAGTTGTGTGCCATCATCCCCAGCTATTTATTTGATTTTTAAAGATAAGGTCTCGCCATATAGCTCAGGTTGGTCTTGAATTCACTATATAGCTGAGGCTGGCTTTAAACTCTCTATCCTCCTGCCTCAGCCTCCCAAGTACTGGGATTATAGGTGTGTGCCACTGTCTGGGACAATAAATCTTTTAAATTTCAAGGTACAAGTATCCTCTTTCACCTATTCTAATACAGTATATACATCTTCTAAATAAATATACCTAAAATCAGGCTGTTTCTTTTATTTTTCTTGGTACTCCTTAAAAAGATGGATTTACACTCCACGGTGTCTTAGATTGGAGGAGATAGGTGGCTTCCTTTTTCTCTGTACACTGTGCCTCTGATCAGCTTCCCACTGGATATTCTTCACTCAGTAGCAGCCGGAGCCCAGCCTTCCATCATGCTGTCTGCATTACCTGATGTAAGGGAGCTGAAGTAACCCCTGGTAACAGGAAGTAGGCAGGACTCTGGAGACTGCTGCTGCCCTAGAAACGCACATTTATCTACCTGCAGCTGTGCTCTGGTGGTGCTCCATGAAAAACCATGGCAGGCAGCAAGTGTCTTTGCTCTCACCAGGACCCTAAAACTGTCCTTTTCCAGGCCTTGAGGGTGGGATTCAGGCCAAGTGAAAACCAACCTTGGTAAACATTTAGTAGAGAGAACTGGGCCACTCCTTAGTAGTAAGAACTGCCGCTCTTACTGCAAAGAGCATACTTTAAATGCTGGATAGAGACCATGTGTTGCTCAAAATGTACTACCCTGCTCCCTGCTCTGTCAAACCCGAGCTACTCCTATGTGCAGACCACAGCCTGCTTTTAACTGCAGGGTGGACAACTCATCAGACGGAGCCCGACCACCATCCCTTCCTCAGGAACTTGCAGTGCGCTTTAATGAGGCAGACCATTCCACGTGAAAAATCAATGGCTGAAGCCAGACTCCTTCACTGCCTGGAACAGGAGGGGAGGGCATGGCACAGCAGAGCGAGGTCAGGAGGAGAAACGATGGAGGCAGGAGACTGGCTTCCTTGGAAAAGTTCTGTTTCATAAATAACTTGGAAGTCACACAAAAGAAGCCAATTTCTCAAGCAGACTCTGCCGTCAAGTTATTCTAAGCTTCAGGTTCCTGGAGCTCTAAAATCTCTGCAGCATCCCTGTGTATTCAGGACTGTGCTCCCACCTCCCGGCCCAGGCCAATACAAGATGCAGTCAATAGACACTACTTGACTTGGAAGACTTGGCTTTGTTTTGCTGTCTGCTTTTTGAGGCAGGGTGTCGCCTACACAGTTCAGGCTGGCCTTGAACTCACTTCCATCCTCCCACTTCAACCCCCAAGTGCTGGGATTACAAATGTGCACCACCATGGCTGGCCTGGCTTTTTTTTTTTTTTTTTTAAATAAAGAAAGATTAAGATAAGCTAATCTCCTAAGAATAAGATATAAATCCAATTGTTTGTTGATGCTAGACATACTACCTACTTCCTATGGTAGTTCCAGCATACTGTGACTCGCGCTAACTAGCAAATTCTCAGCATTGTAGGGTGTACGTGCCTTCCCTGTCCCTCATGGGACCCTGAGTGACACTGCTGCACTGGTAGCCACAGCTCCAGCAATATGAGAGCTCATTTGTCCACAGAACAAGGGCAGACACCTTCTCAGGAAAGGCAATGGCTTTACCACATTTGACCATGGAAACACTGCCAAAGCCAAGAGCCCAGAGCTTTTGACATGTTTACCCGCAGGCAAAACAGTACAAAGCTGTTAGAAGGATATACTGAAAATAGGTATATGTGTTTTTCACTTGTTATTCTATGTTCTTGACTTCCTTTCTCTGTGCCTCTCTCATTCTACAGCAGGCACAAGTGCTTCCATCTGGACCTGAATTCTTGCTACAAATCCTGGGCTCTTTCTTCACACACGATGGTGGGACAGGGTAGAGGGTGCAGTAAAAAAAGGACACAGTTAGGTCAGCCAGCCTCCAGGGCCTGTGTGTGGGACCTGCAGAGCCTCCACCTTGGCAGGACCAGCCTGGGAATCAGGTCCCATTACATGTGACATCTGGGGTGGGAGTGTAGTGGGTGTCACTTTTGGGGGTTGAGTCACTAGAATGTTCCGACCTCTCCTGCAAGCTATCTCTCCACCCTGGGACAAAAATGTGAGCTCATGGTGGCTGGGCTAGAACGTGTGTCCCTAGGGCCTCACAGACTGAAGCTGCGTGCCCACTGCGAAGTGGTAAGAGGGTGAGGAAAGCAGCCCACGTGGTATTAGAGGGGCCTGTCAAAAGGGGAAGTATCAAAAATTAGATAACATTGTCAGGATAGTTAGTCTATCCTTCCATCTAGTGCCCCAGATGGAATCCTGGTGGCTTTACAGGAAGAGGGTGAGAGATCAAGACAGACAAAGACACGTGCACTGTCTGTCTCTGCCATGGTGATCTGCAAGACCCTGGGGCTATACCAGCAAAGAAGGCCACCAGCAGAGCTCCTCATAACAGGTTACCAGTGTCCAAAACTGTGAGCTAAATAAGTCTCTCTTCTTTCTAAGTTCTGCAGCTGCAGGTATCCCAGTAAGGAGAATCACTCACTCATAAGTAGTGCCATTAACCTACAGTCAGATCCAGTTTCCAACCTGTTGAGTTGCTACTTTGCTTTGATCTGGCACACACCCAAACTCTTGCGTGCACATACTTTCTTCAGCTCACCCTATTAGTGTCTCAAGACAAATACAGTATAAGGATATATCTAATTGCTTAGATACAGTGGGACACACTTAGCATAGACTAGAAAGGCCTTTCCTCCAGCGGGAAGCCAATACTCTGTCACTCCCCTCACAGTCCCCTGGCCCTGGGCCTGTAGCAGATCTGTCCAGGCCATGCAAGTATGACCAAGTGAAAACCAACCTGGATAAACATTTAGTAGAGAAGACTGGGCCACAAACTCTATACTGCTGCTGACAGCATGATGTCCCTGAGGCCAGGGCCAGACACAGGACTGAGGACAGGAGGTGATTCCAGGACAGAGCAAGCAGCTGCAGTGCAGGGCATGGCAGGAGGAGTCAGTGGGGACATTCTGAGCCGCACTCCCAAGCCCTGACATAGCAAGGTTGGCAGGACATGGACAAGAACACCTGGGTGCACCTCTGTAGCCCACAGTGGTGTTTGGCTCACCCCCTCCTGTTTAGCCAGCCAGTAAAGTGGCCACCCCAGGACCCCTCAGTACGACACGCCTCATCTTTTTCCCAGGGACCTGCAAGGAAGGCAGAACATTCCCTGACACCGTGGGCTTTACTGTGCCTGCCACTTGCTACTTCATGCTGCACACTGAGTTCCATGGCTGTGGCGCCTTTGGTATGGGGTTTGAGGGCTGCCTACCAGGTTCATTTTCCCAGGGTTGGGTACATCTATCACCTACTTGGTCATGGAGATTTTATTATTCTTTAGAAGGGAAGAAATCTAGTTTTGGTGGCTAGGTGTGTGCTGGGAGAGTCTAACTGATCCCCTCTCCTCCTTCTCTGTCTTTCTCCCTCTCTGTGCTGCTGGTGATGGAACCCAGGGCCTCATGCACGCTGGGCACATGTCCTACCGAGGGCCACACATCCATATGGGAAACAGACTGAGTTCGGAATCACAGACATGTGCTTCCACTTAACTCCTGCTCTCCTAACATAGCAGTCAGGCCGGGGAACCCACTGCATAAAGAACTGTCCCTGTTCCCTCCCCAGGATGAGCCCTCCAGCTGGAAGGCAGGAGATGCACTGCGGGAGGTGCCAGCAGAACCAGGGAAAGACGTGGCAGGGGAGCTGCACCCTCTAGAGCATGGACAGGCAGGCCCAGCAGGCTAGGCGTACCCTTCAAAGGCTCGCCTGCACAGCCCTGGGACTGTAGGGCCGGGGCCTCTGGGGCTACCCTGCTCCAGCCTGTACCCTTGCAGGGCCCATGGCAGGCACTTCCCTCCAGCCTCCTAAGGTCACAGACAATTTGCCTTTGCTCATGACTACTCGAGTTAGTCAAGGAACCAGACAGTTTTGCTGTTCACTGTGGGCAGCCCCTTCCTGCTGCCACCTGTGACAAGGGCTCATGCTTGCCCAGATTTGCAGTGCTGCAGCCCTCTGCCCTTTGAGCCATGGGTGATCTGGTCAGCAGCGGAGGTGCTGCTGAGGGAGCCTTGGATCTAGTCCTCTGCATTTCCTGTTTCAGTACATGGTGCTTCCCCTGAACTTTAAAGTTCAGACTGTGCAGTGAAAGTAACTTATGCATGTGGCACTCTGAGGCCATTCCAGGCAGCTGCCCCTGAATTTCTCAGGCTAAGTCTTGCATTTAGTAAATATCTGTTAAGCCTCTAAGACAAGAGGCAGCCAGGGAAGGATGATGACCTGAGGAAGGAAGAACCTGAGCAGAAGGTGGCGATACTTGGGTTGGAATCTCAGCTCCAACTCTTGTGATCTCACTGACCTTGAAGAGAAAACTTCATCTCTTTGGGCTTCAGTTTCCTCAACTGGAAAACGAGACTATTCGTATCTAGCTGGGTTGTTGTGAATTAAAAGATTGCAGTGTGCTTAAAGCTATCCTGGAAATAGAGTGTACCTTCAGTAAATGCTAGTGAGTTACTAGTTTCTCTAGCCCTTCAAAGATGTCTGTGAGGGAAGCAACATTTCGTTTTCTCCAGGTATTTCCAAAAGGGCCACCAACGCACAGCACTCAGCAACTAAACTAATTTAATGAAAGACTATCTCAGTCAGATGGTGTCCAGTTCTGCATAACACAAGCATGTATGTGCCTGCCTTGCAAACAGAGCCCACGACAGTGCCTTGCTGCTCTGGTCCTTAGAAGAGGGTGGCACAACAGCAAATACTTGGGTGTCAGCTCCCGGGGGCTGAATGAAACCTGAGTCCAGTTATTGCGGATGTGCCCACTAGGTCACAGGAGCCACTCTTTCTGCAACTGCTGGATATTTTAGTGCTGGTATTACCTCTCTAACTACAGTTGAATGGAAAAGTACCCTTAAAGCTTGATAGACTGACTTATAAAGGACTATGGTGGAGCCTCTTTTCCTATTATTTTTGCAGCTTGGTGTTGAAAACTCACATGGCTAAGACAACAAAGGGAAACTGCAAAGCAGTAGACAAATTAGAGTGGCAGGAGACACCACTGCCAACCAGGGTGACCAGGTACTTGGCTGGTTTGGCTTCAGGCTCTACATCGGAAAAACAAGGTTCTTTTTGGCTCCACAGGTCATGGAAGTGTACCTCTTTCAGGAACTGAGGTGCAAGAGGGAAATCCTAGAAAGGAAAAATGAAAACACGACAGGGCTCCCCTTGGAGACAGGAAGGCTGGTGCTCAGTGGAAGAGCGCACACGCGCATGTGTGTGGGTGCGTGTGTTCATGTGCGTGTTTGTGTGTGTATTTCAATAGATACACAGGTATCTATACAGCTCCAGAAGAATAACTTACCAGGTGGAAGCACACATAAAAACCTAACAGCTTGTGGGCTGGGGATATAGCTCAGTGGTTCCGGCGCCTGTTTTGCAAGTGCAAGGGCCTGGGTTAGATCCCCAGTAACCACATACCTACACTGGGTGTGGAGACTCATGCCCAGCAGCAACCAGTACCACATACCACAGTGCTGGGTGTGGTAGCTCACACCTGTAATCCCAGCACTCGGGAGGCAGAGGCAGGAGGATTGCTGTGATGTGAGTTGGAGGCTGAGCTCAGGGCCAGCCTGAACCACAAAGCGAAACCCTGTCTCAAAAAGCCTTAAAAAAAAAACAAAAAACCTAACAGCTTGCACAGTTGATTGGTGGTCTCTAAAAGGCAGACCTCAGCATTCGATTGCTGACATATTATGTGTAAACATATACTACATAGTTTTGAAAAATTTTGTCTTTAAAAACATAATACACACCCAATTCAAAAATGGGCATCTGAAATGAACAGATATTTTTCAGAGGAAGAAGTAAGAGCAGCTAAGAAGCATATGAAGAAATGCTCAACATCATTAGTCATTCGAGAGATGCAGATGAAAACAACATTGAGATTTCATCTCACTCCACATAGAATGGCTGCCATCTCAGAATCAGCCAACGGCAAATGTTGGCGA